>VMDR010002017.1:0-103349 GCA_007922815.1 Macrotus californicus | reverse complement strand
GTTGGGGGGAGGAGATGGGACAACTGTAATAGTATAATCAATAAAATATATTTAAAACAAACAAACAAACAAACAAAAAAGTCTCAATAAATTAAAAAGTTTTCAGATCAAAAAGATACGTTCTCTGATCACAACCAACTAGGAATTTAATTAAATTAGGAATCTTAAAAAGTTTTCTGGAAATCTTCCAACTATTTAAAAGCTAAACAACAACAAAATTTTAAACCCAGGGGCAAGGATAACAATTCAAATTAGAAAGAATGTTAAACTGAATGAAAATGAAAACACAGAATATCAAAATTTGTGGGATACAGACAAAATAAAGGTTGGAAGGAAATTATAGCACTAAATGCCTGTATCAGAGAACAAGCCTGTAAATCAATGATCTTCTAACTTAAAAAACTAGAAAAGAAATAGCAAGTTAAACCTAAAGTAAGAAAAAGCAGGAAATAATAAAGATCAGCACAGAATTCAATGAAATAAATAATAGAAAAGCAATAGAGAAAAATAATGAAATCAAAGTTGATTCAAAAATTAATAAAATTGATAAATTGACAAAATTAATCAAATTGATAAACCTCTAGCCAGGTTGATTAAGAAAAAAGATAGAAGGCACAAAATACTAATATCAGGAATGAAAGAAATGGCATACTAGAGATTCCACATATATTAAAAAGATAATAAGAGAATATTATTAACAACTCTATGCCAATAAACAAGCTAGATGAAATTAACAATTTCCTCAAAAAATACAAACTTCCAAAGCCCTATATCTATAACAGAAATTGAACTTGTAGTTTAAAATCCTCCCACAAAGAAAACTCCAGACTGGGTGGCTTAAGTGACAAATCCTATAAAACATTTAATACGGAATTAATACTAGTTGTCCACAAAGTCACACAGAGTACTAAAGAGGAAGTAAACCTCTCCAACTTGCTGATATCAAACACTGATGCCAAAACCAAACAAAAATCACAAGAAAACCACAAACCAATAATCCTTGTGAACATAAACGCAAATATTCTTAACCAAGTTTTAGCAAATTGAAGTCATATGTATAAAAAGGACAATATAGCATAAACAAGGAGGGCTTACCTCAGGAATGTGAGATTGATTTTAAATCAATCAATTTAAAATGACATACAAAAAGGCCCAAAAGGAAAAAACTGCATCTCATTAAAACAACATGATTATCTATGTAGAACACCCCGAGGAAGCTACCAAAACTCTACTAAGACAGATAAGTGAATTAGCAAATTTTCATGATATGTGATCAATACACAAAAATGAATTGTGTTTCTACGTACTAGGAACGGAAATGGAATTTCAAAAACAATAATGTTTATAACAACAACAAAACATGAAATATTTAGGGACAGATATGACAAAAGATATATGGTGGCACACTATGAAACTACAGAACTTTACTGAAAGAGATGAAAGAAGACGTAAATAAGTGGAGAGATAAAGCGTGTTCACAGTATCATAGACGATATTGTTAAGATGGAGAAACTGAGGGACACTTCTTTGAATATAAATGTATATGCACAACATAAACTTACATGTGTATGTATATGTACATGTATATGAATATGTATATCTTAACCTAAGGACCAAATCTTACTTAGTGGGGAAACACTTGAGTTCTTCCCAATAGACACAAAATAAGGAGGTCCCTTATTTCCACAGCTATTTAACTTTGGAGGCATTAGCCAATCAATTAGATAAGACAAAGCAATAGGGAAATAAAGAAGTGGAAAAAAGATCTCTATTTGCAAATTATATCTAAGGAAATCCCCCCAAAATCAATTGAAAAACTACTGCAAACAATTTTAAAAAACAGTAAAGTAATAGGTTACAAAATAATCACATAGGTTTTCAGTCAAGATGTTGAAGTAGGTAAACACAGTACTCACATCCTTCCCTGACCACATCAAAATTACAACTAATCTACAGAAAACCATCACTGAGAAGCACCTGAAACCTGGCCGAACAGAAGCCCTACAACTAAGGATACACAGAAGTAGCCACATCAAGACTGGAAGGAGGGGCGGAGACACAGAAGGGGTTGGTACCGCACCCACATGTGGTGGTCAAAAATTGGGACCGGTATCTCAGCTTTGAAGGAGCCCCCTGAGGAGTGAGGAGTTCTAGCCCCACACAGGGATCCCCAGCCCGGTGTTCCCACGCTGAGAAGAAACATCTCCATAACTTCTGGCTATAAAAACCAGCAGAGATTGCAGCTGAGAAGGAGGGATGCTGGAATCAGGGAGCATTTCTCTTAAAGGGCCCAACAAAGACTTACGTGGACTCACTCCTTCTGAGCCAGGGCCACAGCAGTAACAGGCACCAGGCACTTAGGGAGGAGCTACGTTGTCTGGCCTCAGGGACAGGGGTTGGAGGGCAGCTTTCTTCTAGACAGAAGTGCTGGCAGAAGCCGTTGCTCCTTTGCTGAGTGCTTCCCTGCATGATGCACAGGTGGGCACCACTTCTGAGTCTCCGCCCTGCCGATTCTCCGAGACCCTGCCGTATCCAAACTGAAGTCCCACCTGAGATGCACTCAGTAGGGTTTCCTTACAAATGGTCTGTCTTGGCTCATGCTGTGAACTTTCCTAAAAACTTCTTAGGAGTTCACAGCCCCCAAATAAGCAGCTTCTAGCCTTACCGTTGCCCATAAAACTTGCTAATCAGCCCCACATCTGGCACTAGTGGCAGGTGACCTTGATTCACAGCTTGGCCTCTTCCAGGAACCTCCATGCCCAGCACAGGTAACAGTCATGTGAAGATTGCTTTGGACCTCGTGCTGGGTGGCCTCCATCAGGACACAGGCAGCAGCTGACCTTAGCCTGCACCTCCGAGGAGGCCCCAGAGCCAGCACACCTTGTGGACAGCTCAGACCATGCTGGAGTGCCACCCAACCACCTCCACAAGCGACACACTCAAGGAGCAGACATGGCAGGCATTAGAGTCCCACTGAAGCAAGTCTCATTCTGCGGGGTGGGCCCTACACAGCAGCTCTTCTAAGCTGCAGTCACGCGGTTTTCCAACCAGCTGGCCTGAGGGTCAACTCCTCTCATAGCTGTGCCAACAGCAATCAAGGCTCAGCTAAACAGGAGGAGGCACGCAGTCCGCAGGGAGCACTGCACTCAGGTGACCAGGGAGGCTGGGCCACTGGAAGAAGAGCCAGCACCTGACAGCGCTGCTATGCTGCGCTGGTGTAGGCCAGGGCCCACCAAGCCCGCTGGCCGTCACTGTCAGTGGCTCCAACTTCCTGTTTGCTGCACGCCCAGGACAACTGAAAAGCAGAGGGCCCCTGCCTACATGGCAGGCCGGGACCAGGCCTGGGGGTCAGCTGGGCTTCAGCTCTCACCTTTTCTCAGGAGCTATGAAGATCTCTTTCCCATTTTGAAGCTGCCACACCCCAGCAGCCTGTTGCCCAGGGCCCCAGGGGTTGGGGGTGTCTGGAGAGGCAGCTTGTGCCTCACTGGCTCTTAGTGGGCGCAGACCTTGCCTGCGTGTGCACGCGCGCACCCGTGCGGGCGGAGCCGTCAGGTCAGCGTCTGCTGCGGTGGACTCTGCTGGACTCTGGTACCCGAGCGTCTGCTGGTCACCTCGGACACCTTGGGGGCCTGTGGTCCACACTCTTTCTCCAGAGTTCGAATTTCAGATGGAGTGTGGTGAGGAGGCAGGATGCAAGGCCAGTACCTGACTTGTCTTTTCCTTAAAGTAAATAATGAGTGACTTGTTAATAAAGCATTTCTTTGGGGGGACATGCAAAAATTAACGATGAAAATAAAAAGATGAAATAGCTGTAAGTAACGACGTCTATATGAAGATGCTATAAAACACGTCTGGAAGGCACAAAAATTGACTTAAACATAAAGAGTGTGAGATTTGACTGAGGAAAACTCCATGAAAAACAACTCTTCAACAAACATATCACAAGTGAAGGTGAAAATGTCGAAGGAAACCATACAGTGAAGGAGACCTACAAAATTCATTGCAACGTATACACTTATTTGGATTTCAGTTCCAGCAATCATGTCTAAAATAAGAGGGAATGTAAACACTTAGCAGGTATTGAATGACACCGAGAAATTGGCATTAATTTGCTTCATTTTGATAATAATATTGTGGGTCTTTTTAAGGAGGCTTCATCTTTTAGAAACACACACTGAGATGCAGTTGGAATGATCCACAGTCTGAGATTTACTTCCGAACAACCTGGGGACTGTGGAAGGTGAGGAGCTAAATCGAGACTGGCCCACTGGGCGGACTGGTGAGCTGTGTCTCACGGCGGAACTGGCCCACGAGGACAGCGGTCGTCACCAGGCACAACGCTGCAGTCTCTGAGACTTGACATGTGTCTCAAGACAAGTATCACGAGAACACTTGATCCTGGGCACTGTCCACTAGGCTTCAGCAATGCAACTCGGCTGCAACTGCCCCTCCTGCCAGGGAGAAGGCATCACGGTTCTGCCCCCCTGCGTCATGGGCCTGACCAACTGCAGGGCAGGTGAGTTGGCTGGCAGGGCCAGACTCATGGCACGCCTACCATGACAGAAGCCTGGTTTCGGTGTTTGTCCTATGTCTCCACTGATAGAGCATGTAGTCAGTACATGCTATGTGGTATCCCTTAGAACCACGGTTCAGTCTTAAATCTAGAGGGGAATGTACACTCAGGGTTCACCATTACTCCTTGTGCTGATTTATCTCGTCATTTGTTTGTCTGACACTCACTCCCCATTGCATTCTCAGGCAGGGCTTCAGTGAATTATATTCCCTGAGTTCTTACAAATGCATAGCAGTTTGTTGCCTTTATACTAGAAGGTCAGTTTGTCAAGAAATAAAGGTCTGAGCTCACGTATCTTCCCATCAATATCTTAAATACGTTTGTCTACTGTCTTCTGGCGTAGAATGCTTCGGACAAAACTGTGGGTTTTCCTTGGAGAAGTGCTGTCTCCCAGGGCTTGCTGCCAGGGCTTGCTGCCAGGGCGCTGTGCCCTGTGATGGGTGCTGTCCCACACGGCAGCCGCCGGCTGCAGGTGGGACGAGCACTTCAAATAGGAGAGGAATTCATTTCCTTCATTTTAATTTAAACAGCTACATGTGTCTGGTGACTCCCAGACTGGATGGTGCAACCTTAGATTGACTTGATTTCTCTTCCTGGACACCCGCAAGAACGTTTCTCCATGATCTCTTGTGCTGTCAGTCTCCATGGGCTCTCGGAGTCAGTTTTACTAGGTGTGTGGTGCCGGCTTTCAACGGTTTGTTTCAGGGAACTTCTCTTGAATAGTAGATTTTAATATCGATTCTGTCCCATGGCTTGAGTGTCCTTCCTCAGACATTCCTGTCATACATATACTGGATCTTCTTTGTGCATTTTTGTATCGGCCACTGTGTGTCAAATTCTTCTTTTATTTTCCTTCATTTCTTCCTTAAGTTTAAAGATCACCAGGGCCATGTCCAAAAAGATTCAGGAGTCAATTCAAACTACATCTCACGAGCCAAAAGTGGGACAATTTGAGCCTGAAGTTGCCTTTCATCAAAACTTGTATGGTGGGGAATGCTTCCCAGATTGAACGGGGTCTACATGCTGGGCAGCACAGAAGAAAGACAAGTGTCACCAGAATTCTGAAGCGTGTCTCCTGTCAGCTGCTGTTAAGCCAACAGTCCCCAGCCCAGTCTGGCGTGGAGGCTGGGCAGGAGAGAGGCCTAGCCCTGGGTCCGGCAGTGGGCCGGGAGGGTTTATGTGAGGAAGGTAGATCATCAAGGATGTATCTTTTACTTGGACCGTCATTTTTACAGAGAACAAAGGTCTTTAAGAGTAGGGGCTGCTTCCTATCCAACGTTTCACCCCTGTATTTTATACAGAATATGGTATAGAGTAGCTGCTACATAAATACTTAGTAAATTGAACTCAACTGTAAGGGCAGAATCATGTATTTACTCTATTAAATTCAATTTTGTTATATTTGCTTTTTCATTACTACCTGTTGAGATTTTATCGAATTTACGGCCTGTCGTCCGCTTTCTACTCCTAGGGCCAGCCAGCTTTGCGACTCGCACAAAGCTGACAGGAGTGCACACGACAACCTCGCCTCGGTCACGGAACACACTGGGCAGGAAACAGACGAAGACAAAGCACGCACATGGCCAGCCTACACAGGTATCCCTCGGGTTTGTCCTCAAGCCGCTTGTCAGTCTTGCCTGAGTGAGGCCGTGACTCAGCTATGTCCCCACCCAAGTACCAAGTGACAAAGTTCACCAGCTAATGCTCACTGAGCACCTCCAAAGTGCTCAGCTCCATACCAGGTGCTCTACGTCACTTTGATGGTCCCACCTCAAAGTAACCCTACGGTGTGGAAATGGAGTCAAGTGTTTAAGAATACAGTCCCTGCAATCAGACTGCCTAAGTTCAAAGCCCAGTCAGACCGTTAACAAACCCTGTGACCCAGAACAAGAACCTGTCTAGGCTCCCAGGTTGCCCCTTATGAAAGGAAAGGTTTGGCGTGTCAACGTCACATGGTTGTGAGACAGTCGGATTACACATGTAGTGTGCTTACCGCAGTCTCTGGCAGGGGGCAGGTACTTAGCACATGGTAGGTTTATCCTTGCTCTCCAGGATGAGAAAGACGGAGGGCCACTGACAGCACCTTGCCAAGGACTTACAGCTAGAAAGTGGCAACACCCTGCCCCTCACATTTTCTCTCTCCATCTAGTCCACAAGGAGGCCGGGAGGGATTTTACTATGTGTCCTGGTGAGGCTCAGATATGCTTTGTCTTTTGCACTTTGCCTTGATCATCAAAATTTAAGGCTGAGAAAAACGAGCTGGCCAGGAAATTAAGGAGTGTCAGAGAATTTTTCATCTTGGCTATCCATCTTTTCTCTCCATCTGGGCTGACCTGGATGTCAGAGCGGAAGAATGACCAGGACCAAGATAGGGCCACAAATCAAAAGCCAGTGAGAAGAACAAATAAGTGGGTGAATGAGTGAATGGACCATTAGTCTGGCCTTTGCGAAGTTGTCCACAGTCCAAGTTCACGGTGCTGTTGACTGCAGACTGGTGTAGAGACAACTTTCATTGTCACGAACATTGCAGGGAGTTTTCTCTTCTGCTCTCCGGGAAGTTTCATTGCTCTGCGAAACGGGGCACTTTTCCAGTATGAAAAAATAGAAGCAGCCATAAAACATGTTTTAAATCCAACCGATGCCGGGAAGAAAAGTCATTGCCCAGGGACCCTGGCTGTAAAATCCAGGGCTGCACCCAGCTCTGGCCCGCTCTGTCATCTGCCCCAGCTGGGAAGTTCTCTGGCTTGGTCAGGCACTAAGACTTCACAGGAATGACTCAGATCCCCATCTCTGGCCTAGAACTATTAGTACTTAAAGATTCAAGTCCTCGCTCTTGAGCCCAACTGTGCCATACTGAAAGTAATATTTACCTACCTGCTGCTGGGGAAATCCAAAACACCAAGCTCCCTCATCTGCCACGTGCAGATGCTCTCTTTTTGTCCCAGATCAGGGGGGTGGAAATCCAAAGACAGGGAAAAACCATCTTCTGTCTTAAATAACTCAGCTGCCAAGGGGTATCCATCACTCCAGCCCCACGTCTCCCCACACTGCACCTGCCCACGCTTCATACTCTACAAGTCCCTCTACCTGTGGGTGCCCCAAGACACCACATGGCCTGACAATCCCAGGCTCCACCAGGCATCTCTCCCTCTACTCTGCTTCATTCCTTAAAGATTTAGTTCATATTTTGTTTACTTTGGTAGTTTGAAAATATCCATTAAAAAGTTGGGTTAAAAGTGTTTTTAATTCAAACCACACCGCTTCCAGGAAGCCTTCCTTGACTTCTCTAGCCAGTTTAAGTGTCCCATTCTTCCTCTGGGTTTCCATACACCCAGAGTTTTCTCTACCAAAGCACCACAAAGCAGTGGTTAAGGCCATGGATTTGGGAATCAGCCGTATCTGGGTTCAAATCCTAACTCCATTCATACCTGCTACATGATCTTGGGCAGGTTCCTAAGCCCCAAATTCCACTTTTATAAAATCAGGTTTAGAATAACACTAACCTCCTAAAGTTGTGTGAAAATTAAATGAGATAACACATTTGGGGCGCGTGGCATTTAGCACTCCCCAACACACACACACACACACACACACACACACACACAGGTGGTCTGCAACAGGAGGCATTTGATGGGATTTACACCAGAGCATGAGGGAGCATTCCTGCCCCCTGGGGGTGTCCAGCTGGGGAAAGATTATTTGCTCTCCTGGAACAGTCGGCGTCATGCAAGGGCAGGTGTGCATGTTGAGTGTGAACAATGCTAACACAGCTCTGGCTGCCAGGGAGTTCAGCAGCTACAGAGAGAACAAAGTTCTCGGGAAATGAGCAGTCACCAAGGGAGGCCAGGAGCACAAAGCACAGCCAAGCCACGCCCCCAGGCCCTCCGGGGAAGGTCCACCCCTACACCAGCTGGACCCAGGGGCTGCTGCTGCCTCGTGCGGACACTTCCATATGGAGTAGAGTTCAGCTCTCCCTTTATATGATGTCACCACTGAAGGTTCCAGACCCTCGGTGGAAGTGTCCTTTTGGCCAAGCCCAGGTCCATCTGCCCAGGGACTGGGTGAGATCACGTCTGTCCCTTTGAGCTCCCACAGCAGGTGGCTTAGCCCCTGCGAGTACTCACAAAGGTGCGTGGTGAGTGTGCTGGGTAGTCCCCTTCCTACCCCAATAACAAGTACCACCTACAGTGCTTAGAGCTGAAAGGTGACACAGATGGGGTCTAGAAGCCTCGAGGAGGGCCTGCGGTGAGGGCTGCAGGAGCTCAGGCAGGCTTCACGGAAGAGGAGTGTCCCCCCATCGACCTCTGAGCACAGAGAGGATGTGGCCCCTGCTCGGTCCAGGAAGCGTGGCCTGACACTGTCCGCTTGCTTGCAGGCGGTCCTCTGAGAGCCAGCCGTGCCTGGGTTGCTGCATCAACATCGCAGCTCCCCAGCCACTGTGCTAAGGGCTAGGCATGCACACTCTGACCCTGCAATCTTGCAGGCTAGCTTCGCAGGCTCCATTTTACAGACCAGGAAGCAGAGGCGGACATACCCGGTACCAGGGAAGCCAGTGTGGAAAGCCAGACTGGTCAACCAGGACCCCACACTCCCGCAGGACTGGAGAAGTAGCAGGAACCCTTTGTGTTTCACTCCTGCTGGACGGTCTTTCCATGAATTTTCACATCTGTCCTACCAAGCCTATGAGACAGCAAGGGCCACATATGATATCCCCTTGAGTAGTCAAGGAACCCGAGGCCAAGGTCAGCCAGCTTTCAAGGACTGAAGTCTGCCCGGGCCCAGGCCAGCTCTCGGCCCTGATCCAGCCAGTAGCTACCTTCATCCTTGTGACCCCGCTGTGGGGTGGAGCAGTTTGGGGGACACAGCCCATTGAGTTGTGTCTGTCCACCTGCTGTAAGCCCACACCTAGCCACTCCCCGGAACAGAGTGGCCGGAAGTGCAGAGGGAACATGTGTCTAGGAGAACAATGGGCATTGATTACTCTGGCAACTGCAGCTGGCAAACACGGGCAGTGGTTTGACCTGGGGTTTGGGGTGGGTTTTCCTTGGATGCCAAAGCCCAGTTACTCATCATCCTTGTTCTGCCTGAGTCCCTGGGCTGCCCCAGGCTCAAAGGGAAGAGCCACACAGCCCAAGACATGTGCTGTCCTGCCGTCCCCCCTCCTCCTGGGAATGACCAGTGTTACTGCACTGGCTGGGGGCTGGGCTGGCCTGACACTCCTCTGAAGACCCGGACACTCTGGGCTGTTGGTGAGAGGGTATCCTTCCCAGGGGTGCCCAACCCATGGCCCGCAGGCCATACGTGACCCGGGATGGCTATGAATGCAGCCCAACACAAAATCGTATATTTACTTAAAATATTATGAGATTTAGTTGTGATGGCATGTCACAATGCATTTAATGTGTGGCCCAAGACAACTCTTCTTCCACTAGTGTGGCCCAGAGACACCAAAAGTTTTGATGCCCTTGCTCTGTACTGAGGCACAGTCTCTTTATGGCTCTTTCTAAAGAGTTCTGTGTCCGTGCCTCATTTTCTGGCCACCCACAGGTCACGCTAAATTCTCTCTAATACACACACACACACACACACACACACGCTCTACGTATGCATACAGGGTCATGCCACTTCCTGCTTCTCACCATTGCAATCACCTCAGCAGCCTGGGAGTCAGGTGACCTCAAGCAGGTCCTGGTTCAGACACCAGAGCATGACCTTTCACATCCCCACTCTGTGACTCAGTGTCCCCAGCTATATGATGAGGTGACTGGAAGCACCAGCCACTTTGCCCCACATCCAACTCTCTGCACCTCACCTGCCTCCTGCTCCCCCCACCTCTCTGCCTGTGCGGGAACCAGTTCTGGGTTCTTGCCCACCCAGCACACCTGGCCTGGGGGCCACACAGTGGAAAATTCTCCTCCTTGCTTCTGCAGGGTGAGTTTAGCGACTCCTCAGAGCTCAGGCCCGGGTCTGCCAGCAATCTCCCCCGCCATCAGTTCTCTGTCCCTCCCTGCTTCACTCCCCTGTCCACCGCTCCCTCTCCAGGGCTGCATCCCTACAAAGGCCTCAGGCTCCGCTTAGATGAACCCAGGTGAAGACAATAGGTGTGAGACTTTCTCAGGCCTTTCTTAAGTGACACAGAAAAGCTGCTCTTTTGAGAAACAAGGCCAAAGTCTGGGTCTAGCGCATCTCACACTGCTGGGCAACCAATGCTCTCCGACACTCCCTCCCTTCCTTCCTCTGAGAAGCGGGGCTGAGGCCCGGCGGAAGTTCTCCAAAAAGGCAACGAAACGACGCATGCGCTGTACTCTGCACCAGGCCTGGCGCCCAGCAGGTGCTTCATAATTAAAAAACAAAACAAAACAAAACAAAAAAACCCTAGGCTCAAACAAGCACAGAGGGAGGCAGTGGCTGGGAGCAGAGTCCACGAGGCTCTTCCTCATTGGCTGGCCGTGGTGGCGGAGGAGCCCGCATCACCCCGAGTCCCCCACGCACTCCAGCCTTGTCCCCTTCCTCCACCGGTTCCAGATCCAGCGCTCGCAGGCTGGGCGGTGCACACCCAGGGGAGGGAGTTCAGAACTAGGGCCAAGGTTCCAGCAGGCGCTTCAAGATCGACAAGCTTCAGGTTTCCTGGTTGAGGTCATGCACGTACAACACGTTCTCTCTCCAGAAGTGGGGAGAAGCCCCAGAACCCAGCCCTCAGGCTTCTCTTGTCACCCCCCTGCCCTTGGTTTTCCCTCAGCTGCCTGAACAATGATGTGGAGGCCCTTTTCAGTGCAGCAGCGTGAGAAGCTGCAGAGAAATACCTGGCCCCAGTGCCTCTGCTACACCCTGAGACAGCTTTTAATCCTGGGGTCACAAGGCCCTGGGGGACTTGGCTCTGACAGGGCCTCTGACAACAACCCTGTTCATCTGGGGCTCTTCTGCGGGTCAAGGCAGGGCTGGGAAGGAGAGAACCAGGGACCACCGACCTACTCTACTGGAGGCAGGTGTACACGGCCAGGTTGTCACGCACCAGCCCCGCTCCTGGCCTGAAGCTACAGGTTTGCCCCACACAACCCTCTAGGGCCATTGCCCAGGCAGGCCCCTGGGCAGCTACAGCACTGCTGGGCCTAGGCAGGTGCCCCCGACTCCAGCCTTTCTGGCTCTTTCCCCTGACTGCTCAGCGCTCCGAGGACCACACAGCCTGTGGGACCAATCTATTGCATCCTCAGGGGCACCCTCTCTTTCCACAGGAGTGCCAAGGCCCTCCCACGCTTACACGGCTCCAGGGAGACGGTTCCAGCACATAAGTCACACGAGGTTGATCCTTTGATCAAAACCCTTCTGTGGCTCCCCAGGCTTTAGAATAAAGTCCTCCAAAATCTCGTGTCTTCCCAGGGTCCCTGCGGCCACCTGCCCTCCTGTGTCCACTCCACAGATGGCCCCGAAGGCTGTCCCACGCTCTCTTGCCATGTGCCTCGGCACGTCCTGTTTCTTCTCGCTGGGATGCTCTTCTCCTCTCCTTCAACAGATGATCACCTTCCCATCTTTCAAGACTCAGGCTTCATCCACAGGAAACCTCCCTGGGTGCCTCCAGGCTGGGCTGGGTGTCTTCCTCTGAGCCCCACAGAACTTGGGCTCCTCCCATCAGCTGCTCGCGTCCTGATTCCACAGATTGGCTGAGTTCTTTGAAGACAGTCTCCCTGTCTCCTTCATCTCCTGTAGGCTCAGCAAAGTCCCACAACACAGCAGACATTAAAAAACATTTATTGGATGGATGGATGGATGGATAGATGGATGAAGGATGGATACCTACAAGCAGCAAAAAGATTCTGAGTTTCCTAACATCCTCCACAATTAATTAAAACCTTGAAAATAAGTAGGTAAGAATGAATGGAAAACTTCCCACCAGAGGGAGAGCTTTGCCCTTGGGGTGCTGACTCTGCTCCCCTTAGTCAGACAGTCAGCATTCACTGCGAGCCTCCTGGGGCCCTGAGGGAAAGAAAGCCCAGTCCGTGGAAGGCCGGGGCCCTGCTTGCGGGAAGCTGGTGCAGTCCCAGAACTGGCTGGACACATCCGGGAGTAACTCGCAAGGTCTCATCAGCCTTCACTGAGCAGGTGCAGTGGGAGTTGAGGGCAGGGGTCGGACCAGGTCAAAGGGGGTCAGAGAGCATCACCTCAGAATGTCCAGCCCTGTGCAACTCTGCCTGCAAACTCCACACCCCATGAGACGGACAAAACATGACCCAAGACATTGATGTAGCTGACCCCCCAGCCCTGGCTCTGATATTAACGTGAATCTAAACCTTAACCTTATCCAGGAAGTCAAGTCTAATCCTGACCTGAACCTGGATCTGAACCTTAACAAAGTCAGAATTTGAACCCAGCCCTCAGTCTTCACCCACGTGGAGGGCTAGAGAAACCCTCGTATGACAAGTGACCAAACTGAACCCAGAAACCCTCTGAAGGGAGGACCGGCAAAGGCACAGCAGATGCAGAGAGCAGCTCTAGTGTGGAAAACGCACCTGCAGCCCAGCCCCCAGCCCCGGGCCTGTGCCAGAGACTCGGGGATCAGGGAAACACATATCCCTTCCGTGCCTCTGGAAATGGGCTGAGGGTCCCTCGGAGCACCTGGAGTCAGTTAAGTTGTCTGGGAGCAATGGGGAGGAACAGCTGAACCTCTGCCCCCCAGGCACCTCCTCTCCACCTGGTAAGCCTCGCTGTCCACCCTCCCTCAGCCACTGATCCTTGACATGCACTTGAAGACCTCCTGTTAGTGCCAGGCCCTGCACAGGAGACTCGGGGATGAAGCACAGGCAGACCTTGCCCTCAGGAACCCAGTTCCAGCGGATGAGGCAAGGTGTACTCCCTCATTCGTTCAACAGGTATTGTACATCTGCCATTCCCAAGCCCATGGAGTAAGTGTCCCACAGTCCAAGGGTTTGGAAACCCGATTTAGGGAACGCTCCAGTTGCAGCTCTGTCTCCCACATGTGCACCTGCAGGGGGGTGCATTTGTTGATAATGAGCAGCCCTGGGACTCGATGGAAGCCACTCTTGGCCTATGAGTGGCATCTTCTCCCCCACAGTAGACCTTCATCAGAAGAGCAGCCCTTTCTTGGTTGCTCAGAGGGCATTAATGTGGAGCAGAGACAGCTGGACAAGCTGGGCAGCGCTGCCAAGGGTCCAGGATTCCGAGAGCTCTCTCCTGAACACTGCTGGCCTGGGCACTGCCGGTGTTGGCTTCGGGGACACTCTCTCCGGAGTGGCCGTGACAGAAACTCTCCTTTTTAAGGTGCTGTCACAGATGCAAAAATACATCTGGCTTCAGATGCTTCGAGAGCCCTTTCCTTTATGTTTATTGACTCATGGTGACAAGATTGCCGCCACCTACCCCTCCGAGTCTCACAGTGGCATTCCAGTCAGAGAGAACGAGGAAGAGCAAAGGGGCCAAAGGACTTCTTCATGGCCAAACTTCACCCCTCCCGAGGGACTTTGGCCTCTATGCTGGTACCCAGACCTTGTCACATGGACACTCCCAACAGCAAGAGAGATTGAACAATTGAGTAATTTTGTTTTCTGACCTCTGTAGTAGAGGAAGGCAAGGAGAAGTGGTAGCAGATGGAGGCTGGCCAAACCACCAGTAGCATCTGTCAAGGACGAGTTGTAACTTTTGCTCAGGGTGCAGCGTAGCCCGGCTGGCCTGGGACCTGTGTGTCCCCTTCAAGGTACTAAGCTGTCCTCTCTGATCAATGCTATTGACTTTGATTTACGTGCTCAGAGGCTGGTCTTTGCTGGGGGCACCTCACTATGGATCGTGCATACTTAAAGCCTGTCCTCTGAGCAGGTTCCCGCCCTACAGGTCACAGTCTGCGCCCTGTCAGAGCTGCCTCCAGCACTCACAGGAGTGGGCGCTTCTGGTCCAAATGCCAGCCCGCAATGTGTCAGTCTGCAGTCGCCCTGCTCCCGCCCTGCCTGGGCACCTGTGCCCCTCCTCCCCTCCTCCCCCCCTTCCCCAGGCCCACCTCCTCCATGAAGGCTTCCAGGATGGCTCCCTTCCTTCTTCAAACTCCTTCTCAAGATCCCTCCCAGCTCCACCTGTTCTCAAGCAAGAAGCAGCCTGTCAGCCTCGATGGCCCTGAGTCTAACTTTCATAGATTTCCCTAAGTAGACCGGAAATTATGGGCACAACCCAAGCCCCACAGTAGACTGTTCTTTCCCCACATGTCACCTGCACTGCAGCTGGTGTCTCTTTAAACGTCGCCTTTAGCACAGACTGAGCTTGGCAGTACTGCCCTGACCAGCTCCCAGGTGCCTGTCCCCATGCAGCCTGTGTCCCCACCTCAGGGTGATGTCTAAAAATTGGTCCAAGTCTTCAGACTCTCTCTTCTCCCTCTGGTCCCCAGGAGGTCCCACCTATGACAGCACCGTGCAGGACCAGCCACCCCTTAGCCTGGATGACCACAGCTAGCACCTGTTGGCAACCCAAGGGGCTAGGAGTGCTGCCCAAAGCCAAGTGTGAGCTCACTCTCCTCTCCTTCTTTCCTCCCGTCCTTCCTTTATCAGCGAGGTAAGTCTGCATGCTGTGTGTTGAGCCAGAGCATGAGAGACGTGGCGAAGCGCTCCGTGACACGGCGAAGTTGCCCGGAGAAAAGAGGGCTAGCATCGGGCTGGGGCGCTGGACCTTAGAAAAGCTAGTTGGGGTGCCTTCCTGTGATCAGGGGGCTTTGAGGACCCTGTCTCTTGTCCCTCCCACAGCGGTTTGTCCTCTGCCCTCGTCACACCGCACAGAAGCTCCTCCTGGGCTCCCTGCCCACAGAGTGACCTCCCAGGTCCAAAGACAGCCTGGACTCTTGCGGAGCAGCCTCTCTCTTGTCTCTGTGCCGGGGCTGTGGCTCCTCTCTCCACCTCCCGAGCACACGTCTGACTTCCTTAGCCCCTCACGCAGGTTATCTGATTAAGGAAGCAATTCTCAAAATGTCTTCCATAGTGCGCTGCTGCCCGTGCGTTGCCAGTGGGGACATGCACGTGGGAAATGCTGACAAACAAGGCGAAGGAGTGAGCCCAGCAGACCTCAGAGCCTTCAGTGAGCTGTGGTGTGGAGTCACCTGCGGCAGGTTCTTGGTGCCAGGCTCTCTCTGACAGGGAGACGCCATGTGCAGCCTTTCCCAGACTCATCTGGACACTGACTGTAAAATTCTGAGGACACCTGTGGACTGCAGTCTGGAAAACTCATCCATTAGTTGTTCATCCAACAAGTGTGCCAGGCCCTACACTGGGCACTAGATGGGACAGTGAACAGGGCGCATGTGGCCCTGCCCTCATGGAGCTTACCTTCCCGTGTAGACAGACCTAACTCCTCTCTCTGTCATTTATTTACTCACTCAGTACATGTGAGTCCGAACCCAGTGCCAGACCCTGGAGACAGAAATGCCTCAGCCGGGATCGGTGCCCTTAGGGGTGTCAGGGTTAGTTGACCTAAGAGACTCTCTCCCTGGCGTCAAGTATAGGAGACACGGTTTTTGCAAAAGAAGCTCCAGGTGCCCTAATCCAAGCCACTCCCTCCCCCTCCCCTCCCCCTCCCCCTCCCCCTGTCATTCCTGATTCAGCCCATCCTTTACTACTTCCTTGAGCTCCTTTCTCCGTGTGCGGAAGGTGCCCACTGGTCTGGGGACACTGTGGCAGACACCAGGTGTCCGGCCTCCGGCCCAGCCACAGTGGTGAGGGAGTGTTCACCTGCACCATCCTGGGTAGCCTGGCAGAGTTTCCTGCCTTGTAGCCACAAGCCTGGCCCTCCTGGGGTTCTGGGAAGCCCCTCATCCCCCCAGCCAGGATGTAGACACTTGCCACCAGGAACCTGCTACAGGCTGAGTCGCTGGGTCAGAATTAGATGCAGGACCTTTATCAGGAAGCCCTTTGGGGATCAGCAGGGGGCGGAGAAGAAGAGAAAGCAGCACTGGGCAGAGGGAGAAGCTGGCCTGTGACCAGTCTCTGTGGAGCCTCAGCCAGTTCCACAGGCAGCTTGGGGCAGCTGCTCAGCCAAGGCAATGCCAGGAGAGGCTGGCTGGCCACGTTCCACTAGCCAGGGCCTGAGCCCCTTGGCCTTGATACAGGACCTGGGTGGCTCCTGCCAGCACCCGCCACAAACCCAGGTGGCGAGGAGCAGAGTGGTGAGAGGGAAGAGCACCAACTTTGTAGCTGGCCGAGCCTGAAGCCAGGTCCCAGCTCTCCACTCCTGCAGCTTCACCTGGACAAGCAGCCCCCCTCTGAGCCTTGGTTTCTTTAAACCTGCAGGCTTTGGTGAGGTTAACATGTCAGTATTAAGTGAAAGGCCTCCTGGAAGAGGGGATGGCTGAGCTGAGAGGTGAGGGAAGTGGGGGGGTAGGGGTTGGCCCAACGGGGTGGGAAAAGCTGCTGGGCAGAGGAGGCGGCTGCAGGGGAGGGAAGGGGGAGTTTCCAGGTGCAGCCGTATGGTGGGCAGGCAGATCACAGAAGGCTGGAGGGTCAGGCGAGGGAAGGCTGACCTCCCTGTACACCTAGGAAGGGGCCTGTGTATGGCGTTTCTGACCTGGTTGAAATGGCTCATGTTTGCACAGCACTCACGAGTTGGGGCTGCTCTGAGCAGTTCACCTGTATGAACGCGTTAGCCCCTCCGACAGATGAGAAAACTGGGACGTGAAGAAGCCTACATATCCAAGGTCACACAGCAAGTAAGTGGCACCCAGGCTGTCTGGCTCCAGAGCACATGCTCCTACCTAACCTCTATACCGCTCATCACAGAAGCACCTTTGGGTGGCTGGGGCTTGGAGGGGAGCCACCCAAGGTGGTGTCCTCTGACCACCTGGAATCTGCTCAGCACTCCGGCAGGCACCTCCCAGATGCCAGTCAGGTGGACATGCTACCCACCTGGCCCTTCAAACCAAAGCCCTCAGGACTCCAAAGCCTCAAAGGCAAAGTATCTTCCAGGGACAACGCAGCTGATGCCAAGCCCTCAGGGGGTGGGCCACAGTCCAGGGACATGGTTTGGCTCCAGAATGTCGTAGAGCAATTTGCAACACCTTGAAATCTTCTGGAGCAGCCAAGAGAGGCAGGTGATGTGCAGGCCTGCAGGACAATGGCCAGGTGTTGGGTTACCTGGGAGCCAGAGGAAAGGCCCCAGCAGGATTGAGGGCTGCAGCCCAGGTCTCCCACCAGCGTGCCCACATTCTCCCCTATGCCATGCACTCCCCCAGTGCCCTCACACCCAGGAGCACCGTGTCCAGCATGGTCAGCCTCTGCGATCCTGTCTACCAGCTCCTTCAGCACGCCAAATGGGTGCCTGGCTGCAGCTCCCACCTCTCCTCCTCAGCCTCAATAATTCCATGTGCAGGGATCTTCGCCACCCAAACGGAGGGGGAGCTGGCACAGCTTGGCCTGCCACGGGCACCCGGCAACTTCACACCGTGGGCTCATTGACCAGTTTACCTGTCTCTGAGCAGATGCTGTGGGTCCTAACTACAGATGGTTTAAAGGCCTCACATAAGACAACCCATTCTTCTTAAGGACATGGGTTTATCTCTCTCATAGGTTTTACAAACACCTACCAAGTGCCACGCACCCTGACACAGTGTCTAGGTGAGTCAGTGAGCTCTCAAGGTGCTCACTGGCAAGCGAGGGTCCCCCTCAGAGTAGGGCGTTGGGCGATGCTCCTGGGCGCTGTGGGGCCTCACCCACGAAGAGATTCCACATAGTCACAAGTGACGCAGCCAGGCTTGCATGGGAGCCTGCTTTGTGTGAACACCTCTCTCAGCCCTATGATTCCCAACACCGCCTGCAAGCGTGGACTACCATTCCCGCTCTGAAGGACTGAAGCTGAGGCTCAGAGAGGTCGCGCGACTTGCCTGAGCTCACACAGCGACCACAGTGGGATTTGAACTTAGTCTTAATAACTCCAAGTCCATGTGCTCAGCCCAGGAACACAGAGACCTGAGGGTGCAGCACCAGTGGCTGGAGCAGGAAATGTGACAAAGCAGTGGACACAGAAAAAGCAGGTCCCCCGTCTCAGAGCAGTGACTCACCAGGAGACATTGCCATGGTTACAAAATAGGCCAGGCTCGTGCCAGACATTCTTGTTTCCATTTCTTCCATGGCCTTCCACTCCCTGTTCCTTGGGCTCCTTGAGAACATTCTGTTCTTACTGGACTTCTTACTGAGAAGGGCAACCTGATTCTCCTGTGGCCTGAGGGCCGTGGCCACCTGGGATTCATCAGCTCCAGGCCAGGGCCTCGTGCAGGACCCAGGAGAGATGGACCAAAGGGCACGTCTACAAATCTGCTGGGTACCCCAGTGCTTTCTGGGTCAAGCTCAAGCCTCCACTTAGCCCCAGGCCTGTTCGGCCAATCAGGGCTGCCTGCTCTGCGGTCTGGGGTCTGCTACCCCTCCCAGGTGCTCCGCACAGAAGCGCCCACAGGTGCCCCCCCAGCTGTGTCCTCACTGCCCCCCCCCCAGTCTCCTAGTGTTGACCATGTGCTGTTTTGTGTCAGAAAACGCCCTTGCATTGGGAAATACTGAGCCATTTAGAGGCGAACAGACATCATATCAGCAACTTACTCAGGAACATTTAAGAAAAGTTACTGATAGACAGACAGGTACGGGGGAAGAGAGAAGAGAAAAGGCAAATGTGGTAAAATGTTAGCATTTTAAGAAACTTGAGTGAAGGCTATTAGAAATTCTTATACTACTTTTGCAACTTTTCTCTAAGTTTGAAATCATTTCTTTTTAAAAAAAAATGCAGAAAATTAAAGAGAAGAAATAAATGTTAAAACCCAATAGACTCAAGCCTCACTTCCAGAAAGCACCCCCAACCCCAGAGGCTGGTTATGGGGCCCCTTCCAGGCACTCCCCAGCCCTAGCCCCTCCCCTGCCTCCCCAGGGCTCCTGTCCCACTCCATTTAATGGCCTGTTTCCCACATTAGACAGTGAGTGCCTGGAGGACAGGCCCAGCGTCTAATTCACATCTGTAATCCCAATACCCTGTGTCTCCAGCTCTGGGATCCGTGTCCTGAAAACACCACAGCAAGACGAGACGGCACCCCATCTTCAGGAGCTCACAACCAACTAGGAAAAAAGATGAGGGCGTATTGAATCGTGAGCCCATGAGCAATGTGAACCTGCCACGTAGCTGCTGGCGCTCGCCCCAGCCAGGGCCACAGTCTTGAGCCACCCAGACACCCTCCCCGGCCACCAGACCTACTGGCAGCTGACTGCCCCGAGCTTGGGACTAGCACTTTCTTAGAGCCTGGTGTCCCTCCAGGGAATCTGAAAGGAACACAGAGAGAGTGAAGGCCAGGGAGCGGGAGGCCAAGGACCGAAAGTGGGAGGGTCAGGGCTGGACCATCAGGGTCTCTGTAAGGTAGAGTGACAGCGGGTACTTGTGACACAAGAGGCTAGTGGCTGGAGAGGGTGGGTGCCAGGGACATGCAGAGAGGCCCAGCCCAGTGTTCCTTTCACATTGTCCTTGCTGTTCACTGAGTACCTACTTCTCTGGGATCTGCCCCAAGCGCAGGGGCACGTGCCACGCAGCTGACACCCTGCTGCAGGAGACAGTCGATCCCACACAACCATGGGGGTCTGTAGCATGTCTGGTCCTCTTTGGTGTTATAAAGCAAAATAAAGCAGAGAGAGTGAGGGATGGGAGGGGGTCCTACAGGAAGTGATGGGGAGCCCTCTCTGCTCAATGACCTGCAGGGGGCGCCATTCTCAGGAGGAGCTGTGCAGAGAAAGAGAAAGCTGGTCTTAGGCAGAGAACTGCAAGCGCAAGGGCCCTGAGGTGGGGCACACACTGAGCACCCCAGAAACAGCAAGGAGACCAGGAGAGCTGCAGTCGGTACACAGGTGAGAGAGGGAGGATGCTGAGATCAGAGAGACCGTGAGCCTGATGAGTGAGAACTGCAGTGACGTGATCAGTCTTACACTTTTGAAGGGTCCTTCTGGCTGCTTCCTGGAGGACAGAGAGTAGCAGGGGGAGGGACGGGGCCCGACGGGAGGCCAGATGACCGGCGAGGAGGTGACTGCCTCCCGGGAGAGATGGTGCTGTTGGTCCCGACCGCATGGTGACTCTGCAGGGCCTGAGGCACTCATGCCCTTGTGGTCCCCTTCCTCCGTTTAAACAAACTCTTAAATTACACTTTACAGCCACCTTGGTGTAGAAATAAATACGTATTAGTTATTATTATGTCCATCTTTTCTGCTGATTTCAGAAGAAATTAAAATTAAAACATCTTTGTGGGCCCCTAAAAACGTGCAGGCCTTCAGCACTGTGCTCACCACACCCAGCGGAGAAGTCTGCCTGGGCTGGAAGCCGACAGGGTCGGGAGGCAGAGAAGCCGTGATGAAGATGCCGGGCAGCCCTGTCCTGACCCTGTGCTTGTCCCCAGCCCCAAGTTCTGGAACACCCGCTGCACGAACACAGGGAAAGGTGAGTTTCCATCATTGCGCCCCGAGGCCCAGGACAGCACCTGGCACCCAGAAGACCCGTCCCTTTCTGCGGGGGCTACCCACATTTCTGGAGCTGCTCTGAGTGCTGGCTGTTGGTGGACTTTGCAAATTGCCTAAGACAGGGTGCCGAGTTTAAAGAAGGGGCAACTGGACCGGAGCTGTCAGGAACCGCGTCATGAAAGGGGTGGCCTTGGGCGGGGCCTGGAAGGAGAAGGTCACGGAAGAGGGGTGTGCTGCAGCAAAAGGAGTTGCCCAGTGAAGAACTTCGCTAGGGAAACACTCAGCGGGCCCTACCAGCAGAGAAAAAACAACTCATCCTAGAGAGCCCCAGGGACCAGCTGAGGGTGCCAGTCCAGCCCTAAGAAGCTGAGCACACGGCAGAATAACGGCCTCCAGCAGGGACACCGGGCCAGACCCTGTTCTCGAGCTGCCATAAGGGAGCTAGTGCTGGGAAACCCTCCCCTGCTGCCTGTTCAAGGCCCCCGTGCCCTTGTCTAGAGGGAGGTCACACAGGCTTCTGCCCCAGTCTGAGCTGACATCCCAGTTGCCAGGAGGGAGCAGAGGCCTTGGGTAAGGGCCAAAGGCAGTTCCAGCTGTGAGAGTGGACCCTTTACCACCCCCATCCAGCCAGGGCCATCTTCTTCCCCAAGTAACTCCCCTCAGCACAAGATCTCTGGTTTTCCCCAAGGTCACTTAGCCAAGGTCACTTATTGGCAGACCTGGACCTCCCACTCTGCCTGGCATAAGTTACCTTAAGGAATCACCATCTGGGGACTACAGTCCAAAGTTGGGAGGAAAGAACCAAGTCAAAAGGACTGGTGTTCCTGTCCTGCCCCTCACGGTTGGTGGCCTTGAGTGACCTCAGACCGTAGTCGTCACCTCTGTAAAGCTGGGCCTGAACAGGTCTGCTCGGCAGGGTGGCCAGTGAGCACACGCCATAGCGGATCCACAGGCCTCAGCTGGCGCCCGGCCTGGCGGCCTCTCCATAGATGTCAGCCACCTCACCACCACAGCATTTGTTGCGGTCACCTGCAGCTGCTTGTTCTCCATCATCATCTCCCACGTCGCCCGCCTTACTTTCCAAGCCCCCAGTGCCAGGCACCGCTCCTGGCACCGTTCAAAGGCCCAATGTCCGTTGCACAGCTGCCCTTGTGGGCCAGTGTGTCCACCACCTTCAGGTCTGCAAGTTGGCACTTGCATGGGGCATTCCAGGGTAGCCCACCTGACTCTGCCCACCTGACCCCGAACCTGCTGGAAAACTGGGCTATCACACAACCTTTCCTCGGCCCAGGGTCTGGCCTTGCCCTGCCCTGGACCCGTTGCTGGGCCCTGGCCCCCAGCAGTCAGCCTCACAGGGCCTCAGCCCAGGCTGCACTTCTCAGCCACCAGGAAGACACATGAATGCTGGCTGGTGGGCAGTCATCTGCCTGGCCCTGAAAGGACACCGTCTCTGGACAAGCTCCAGACCTACAGCTAGTCACAGGACACACTGGGGGAGGGGACGGAGAGGACAGACAATGAAGTGCGAACGTGCTTGGCAGAGTCCCGCTGTAGTGGAAGGGTGGGGAGCGAAGCTCTGCACTGACCTGAGGACTTAGCTTCTTTCGCTTCCCTTTTCTCATCTGGAAAACGGGCACAACAGCGCCCACCTTGTGAAGCCGTTGAGAGGGTTTCTGAGAGAATGGGCGTAAAGCACCTAGCTCGGGGCCTGGCACAAACCTGGCCCTCGGGAAACAGCAGGTCCCTCCTTCCCTTTGTAAAAGTTCTATGTGATGAGGTGTGGTGGGTACGGACAAGCCCCAGAGTACCCTTCGGGGGTGAGGGACTTGCACCCAGGCTGCTGGGAGAGGTGCCGGCAGTCAGCCCTCCAACATCCCCACAAGGAGTGCCTCCTTCAAGGTCGTGCCCCTCCCAAGGCAGTAGGTACCCAGTGACTGACTGGCAGAGGTACGAAGGTCTGGCTGCCCCACCCCAGGTGAGGGCAACTCTGAGATGTGGTCCAGCTGCGACCTCCCCGTGGGTGAAGGAGGCCCCGCTGTGGGACCGCCACACAGCCCGACTTCTTCATCGGCCCTCTCCTGCGTCCTCGCTCCCCGGCCCCTTGGAGAGCAGTCTATAAAGTGTCCTGCATACTCTTCACTGCCCCAGAGTCTGCTTCCTGGGAACCCAGGCCCCCAAAGTCCAAACCTAAATTTATATAAGAAGAAAGTTAGGTGGCCCTTGTTACATTAAATAACCCTTTACTCTCCTGAAGAACTACTCATCATAGGGTCTCCTCAGACGCTGAGTCCCGCCGGTGTGTTTAAACTAGCACCTAACTGACTGGCATTCCACGTGACCTCAGCAACGTGGCTGCCGTTTGCAGTGAGCTCCGTCCAGACTAACCTGCAGAAACAGAGACGTTGGACGGAAGACTGAGGATGCTCTGGACAGCTGGCCACCTGCCTCTAACTCGGTGGGGCTTCTGGAGGCCCAGGGCTCTCTCACAGAGATCCGTGCCTCACTCACCTGCTGTGTCCAGGCCTGGCTGCGGCTAGAGCGCCTGGAATGTGGGGCTGAAAAGGCAGATCCCAGTGCTCCAGGAGCTCCTGGTCCCGGGGAAGGACAGAGCAGCGCTGAGCACCATTGCTGGGGCAAGCCCAGGGCGGCGGGAACTGAAGAAGGGGGCATCTGAGGAGTATGGAGCCAGAGGGCAGCATGACGAAGAGCAGGGCTCAGACACTTCCTGGGCCCTGGGAAGAGAAGGGAGTCCTGGGCGAGGAAGCCACGTGGCCGTGCCCTCTCCATGTAAGCGTGAGGCGACGCGCTTCCCCCATCATTGCCCTGAGACCGGGCAACCGCCCGCGTCAGGGAGTGTGACTGTCTTCACTCTGTGGACCCAGCAGCCGAGGCCCAGAGAAGCGCTCAGGGGTGGATCTGCCTGAGTCCCTGCATGCACCAGGTGGCCAGGGATGAGCTGAAATGTCTCGTGGTAAGCTGCATGCTTGCTCATGAGGGCTGGCCTCCTGACACAGGTGACGACCGCAGGTGGAGGGGGAAGGCACAGGTCCCCTTCTGCTCCTACCGACTGTGAGGTTTCCCCTTTCTTTGAGGCTTTCAGCCAGAGGATAGTGCCAGCCTTTGCCTGGTGTGCTGGCCGGGGTGTGCGGTGGAGAGGGGCTGGGCGCCTGCAAGGGAGAGTGCTGCACCTCCTGCTCAAGCCCGCACTGGGGACGTGGGCCTGAAACCGGGGAGGAAACTGGGGGAGAGGTAGATGCACGCACAGGAGGTTCTCCAGACCCACAGGAACTGCCCTCTCCACCTGGTACCACTGCAGCGGTGGGTCTTTTTTATTTTTTATTTTTTTGCAGAATAACGTTTCCTTTACTTTCTCTTCAGAACCAATTTTATTGTGAAATGTAACATGCATAGGGATAAGGTCACAAAACAGACACGCATCTCAGTGGCATATCACAAAGCAAACACTCATTAGGTTACCCCTGGGGCAGGACAGGGAACATTTCTGCATTTCATCCCCCAGAACCACCTTCCACCTTGAATTCTCCCCCAGTGCCTTTCCCTTCCCTTCAAAGTTAACCACTAGCCTGACCCTCTCGGCATCCACTTCCTTGCTTTTCTGGGCAACTTTGCCCACAAAGTGTCCCCAAACACTGCTCAGTGTGCCTGCTCCATCCAGCTGTGGAATCGGGGCTGCTCGTCTTCTCCCTGGCTTCTTTCACCCACTGTCTGTCAGAGACACAGCCATCGGTGCGGTCACATGGGGGTCACTTCACTGACCTTCACATCTAGACCTCGGCTCGAGCCTCGTCCCTGGGGACCACTGGCTGGTTTCGGGTCCCAGCCCCACCATGTTCCCATTGCAGGGCCCCAAGCAGGTTCCTGCCTCTCCACACCTGTCAGTGAACGTCGTGAACACACTCGGGTTCTCCCGGGTAGTGGCCTGGCACGGCGACCTGCCACCCGACTGAAGATTTCCAGAGCGGAGTTTGAATCCAGGCTCCACCACTTTCTAACTGTAGTGTGAACAAGACGCTCACTTCCCCCTGGGCCTTCACGTGCTCCTTGTAAAACAGTGACGACGCGCACCTTGCAGGATGGTTTGAAGAGCTACACCTGTCTGGGCAGATGCACGGCAGACATCACTTCTATAAACATCTCCAACCTGCTGTTACATGTTCATGCCACTTAAAAAGTGACCACAGGTATGTAGGACAGCACCTAGCTCACAGGACACCATCTGCGAGTGCTGTCTGCCCGGGCTCACCCGCTGGGCTGGGAGGAAACGGGACAAAAAAGGCCCGCCACCCTGGGGGAGCCCTGGGCCCCAGCAGACCGCCAGGTCCGGTACCGGCAGGAGCCTCCAGGACCTCCAGGCTCACCTCTACCCCCGGATTCCTCTGCCCAGAGAGCAAGGGCATCACAGAGAACGTGACAAACCCTTTTCTCCACAAGTTTTGCCATTTCAGACCGTCCCAGCAGGATTGGAGAGGCCATCTCACAGGAAGCAAATGTCCAGTGTTGGGGGACAAAAGGGCGGACCGAAGGTGACATCTCCAGGCAAGGCTGGTGCACCAGCAGTCGTGGCCCCACTGGCCGGCCACTCTCGGGCTTACTCCAGGCAGCCGCCCTTGCCCACTGGGTCAGCCTGCCAAGACCAAGGCCCTTCCTGACCGGGAGGCCAGGCCACCTGGGGACGGCTGCCTCCCCACCCCTGGCCCAGCCCTGCTGCCCGGCTGTTTTGGCCATGACACCCTTTTGACATCTGAGTGTCGAGAGTCCTGGCCAGGTGGAAATCGACTTTAAGATACAAAGGACAGTGGTATAAGGAAAGTGAGTAAGTAAAAGGAAATTGAACATACTCATTCTCACATGAAGGCTCCATAATTTTACTGTTGAGTCTGTTTGCGTGTTCACCCATAGAGGAAGATGTCCCGCTGGCTTAGAGAAGTGAAATGCACTCTTAGTTCTCCACATGTCCCTCCTGGACCCCAAGGGGATGGGCTGGAGAAAGAGGGTTTGGAAAACCTCCCTTAAACTGGAGACGAGCAACGCAGGCCCAACGGTGGAAATGAACCCCTGCAGCGGCATTTCCTACCCGCGTCACTCACTGGTCACCCCACAGTTAACCAGCCACTGGTCCTGAGCGCAGGCAGTGTCCCCAGCGGGAGAGATGGCGTGAAAACGTGGAAGCCCTGGCCGTGCAGCCAGAAACCCCACACTGGCTGGCCCCACTTTCGGGCTGAGCCGGCATCTCCCCACGGCAATCATCATTTTCCTTGGAGAACGGAGAGAGGCGGGGTTAGACGGCCAATGTCGGCAAGTGCTCAGCTGAACCGACCGAGTACACGCTCAGCAGGTGGCGGTGACAAGCGTCTGCGGCAATGACTCTCCCAACCCCACCACGCCTGTCCCCTCTCACAGTGGGTAGAGGCTCAGCTGCCACCTGGCGGAGGGAAGCTGAGAGCCTGGCGCCTCCCAACCAGACAGCCGATAACCACCTGTGTCAGCCACCACCCCCTGGGCAGGAGCACCGGCCACCCAGGGGTGCCCCAAGGACATTCAACTGCTGGCTCCCCCGCCTTCATCCCTCCAGCTCCTTCCAGCACCTCTGTTTCCGGAAGGCAGCCACCCCGTCCAGTGCCCCACCCCACCCTGTGCCAGCACAGCACCCTCGGTGGCCCCTCCATCCCAGGAGCCACCCACACCCAGGTGCATTCCTCGTGTCTCTGCTGAGGGAGGGCCTGAGTCTGAGGGCAGGGCCTGGCTGAGGACATGGGCACCTGGGTTCCTGCTTGGCCTGAATGGGCCCCAACTCCCCAGGGGATCTTGCATGTGGCCTCTTCTCTGTGGGCCTCAGCTTCCCCAGAAACAGCAGCAGCAGGAGAGTGCAGAGGAGCTCAGCTCTTCACACCCTGCCTCACACGGTCCAGGGTGGTCTCAGAGCCCCTGTGGTGAGTCCACGGCCTCCTCCCGCCCAGACCTGGTCCCCCCTCGGCCAGGCCCTCGGTTTGGAACAAACTGCCACATGTCGTCTCCTTTAATGAAGGGTTGGGGGACACATGTGAAAACACCCAGCCCCGCCAGTGTCCAGGGTCCTTACAGTGTCGACTCTAGGACTGTGTCACACAGGCTGTGGCTGGCATGTGGCCCCGCGGTGCCACGACCGTGTCACAGTACAGCCGTGTCCTCCCTCCCACGCCTTCTGCATCGCCTTCTGCGCCAGAGACGCTCTGAACTGGAACAAGCCGCAGCCTCACCGGGGCCTGCGC
Organism: Macrotus californicus; assembly: GCA_007922815.1. Lineage (NCBI taxonomy): Eukaryota > Metazoa > Chordata > Mammalia > Chiroptera > Phyllostomidae > Macrotus > Macrotus californicus. Next base: position 76,053 of record VMDR010002017.1, on the reverse strand, counting down.
ACCCCTGCCCAACCTGCCACCCCGGCCTGGCCTCTGTTTTGCACACAAACACCCATCTGGGGCACTGGAAACCTACAGGCTGATTTTATCTTTCTAACAGCAACGATGCCCCTTTTTCCTTAAGGCACCAGGGCTCACTCCCGGGTACGGGGGGACACACAGAGGCCATTAGAAGGGAGGCAGGTGGGGAGAGTTACTCTCCTAACTCCCACACCCCCGACTGCCTTCACTGCATGGGGGTCCCCCTGCAGGGCCCTTAAAGATCAGTCAACTTTTGCTCCCCCTTTTTTTGACCTTGTATCTCTAATAAGAGAGAGTTGAGTAGTGGTTAATGCACAGCGTGGGAGTTCAGATTATTTCTTGAGCAAGTTAGTGAACGGGTCCCGGCTTCAGCCTCCTCCTTCCGAAAACAGGGCCTGTGACGGAGCGTGACGCGGGCCTGTCGGGAGCATCTGCAGACCGAACAGAGCCCGGCTCAGGCCGACGCCCACACGCGTTGGTGATTTCTCTTTTCATTCACGTTGGTTTTTGAAGAGTTGCTTATTAAATGCCATGGTGGCAAAAAGGGCGTCTGGACCTCCAGCTAGAATGCGTCACCCAACCAAGCCCCTGGGCGGGGCCTCACGCCTGCTGGGCCCACTGCCACCTGCAGGGAAGCTAAGGGGCACCACTCTCAGGCTCCGTCTCCAAGCCTGTCCTTCTGTCCTCCAGGTTCCCCTCACCTCTTCCTCTGCGACAGCAAAGGGGCACGTGAAGGACTCTGAGGTCCTCGAAAAACACACAATGGAGAGACCCTGGGCGCTGAGTGACCGCATGGAGTGCAGCCCTGGTGACCCAGGTCAACCTGAGACACAAAGGGGAAATAAACCTGTCCTGTGTTAAGCCACTAGAGTTCGGGGCTGTTTTACAGCACCTAGCATTGCTCACCTAGTATGGGCGCGGTGCGGGACTGCTCTCCCCAGGCGACTTCCAACGTGATTTCATGTCTAACAGCTATCAGCATGACGGTGTTGTCTTCTGTTCTTGAGACTCTTCTTTTTAATGTTTACATTAGAATGTAAACGTTACATTTACAATGTTTGCATACCTTACAAAAAGCTTAGTTGGTCTACAGGCCCATTCTTCCAAGTCTTAAGTCACTAGCAACAATGAAAACAGGGCACCCGGAACACGACTGGGAACACAGGGCTCTGCCCAGGGCCCTCGGGGCCTCTTTCCCAGAATCGGATTAATGTAGGAACAGAGGCCAGGGGGCAGCAGGGGCACAGGGAGCAGCAAGCCTCCCAATGGGCAGTTCAGTCAAGGCTGGAAGGCCCAGGAGAATGATGGGTCCCTCAGGACCCCTTGCAGAGCTCTGGCCCCCCCAGAAGGTAGTTTCGGGCTTCCACCCCTGGGTTCGGACACCGCTGGGGTGCTCTTACAGCCCAAAGGACATGCCGAATTCTCCTTGAAGCTCATGGCCAGCAGTGGTTTGCCAGGGTAATGTCTGCGTAACAGGGCATGCCCAGGCCCAGCTGCCCCTACAACAGGAGACTTTCCGATGGCCTGACTCAAACATTCTTCAATACCTTCCAGTTTATGCAAACACTGAACTGACTCGGCAAAAGGTGCCATCTCTGAGGCCCGCCCGGGGCTACATGGAGGACGCCCTGAGCAGGTGGGGGTGCTGAGATAACTCCGCAGATCAGGAGCACCTGGGGACCCAGAGGAACCGCTGCACATGCAGGAACCTGGGGGCGGGCCGGGCACACACTCCAGAGGGCAGCAGAGGGACACTGCAGTTGTAGGAAAGAAGCCCACTCAGTGTCCGTGAATGGGCATGGCTGGGGCCGGGCTCCGAACCACAGACTTACCAAGCTAGCCCCTGGCTGCCCCTGCCACCACCTTTGCTCTCCCAGGGAAGCCAACGGCAGGTGGGGACTCTGGTGCTGTGCTAGGAACTGGGGAGGTGGTTCTGGTTTGATCCACCCTTTGCCCGGCCCCAAGGGCACATTTGGGACGTGGCTGAGATGCGGGTGATCACGGGAGGTAGCTAGTCCCGAAGGCATGCTGCTCTGAGGGGCCAGAGTTAAACTGACAGAAGACAGAGTAGCAAGAGGAAAAACAGATTTCTATTCACCTGCGTACGCAGAAGTTCACAGAAAAACGAGACTCAAGGAGGTGATTAGAATTTGGGATTTAATAATATACACCACCTGAAGAGGGAAAGCGGCGGGGAGAAGGGCACTTCTGGGAAAACAGAGGATGTTTAGGAAAGATAAACGGGCCCCAGAAGAACAGACGAGAGAGATGACAGTTTGCGAAGGCGCCTGCCAGGTGATTCCTTATCCTGGTGCCGCCTTCTCGTCTCCTCCGTGCTGATAGGAGGGAGTCGGTCTTCCCTGTTGTGAAACCCCAGGGCAGAGAATTTATGACCGCCGAATTATTTGGGGAGGCTCTGCTTTTGTGCAGATAAGAAGAGTTCAAAACAAAACAAAACAAAACAAAATAAAAACCTCTTCATAATGGTATGTTCTGGATCTTCAGAAGTCTGCAAGACCCTTGGCACATGGCAGGCACCTGGCAGGATGGGGGAGCCCTTCCCAGGCCCTCTCCAAGCTGACCACCCACCCAAGGCCCTTTGCACCAAGTTTAGTGCAAATCCCTCTCTCAAATCCCTACTCCCCCTTCCGCATCTGCCTGTCTCTGAAGCCATGTTCTGGGTGGTCGAAGCTAATGAACTCACCTGTTAAGGCACACCAGCGGGCTTCCGGCCCAGTACAGGTGCTTTTAAATTAGTCTTTGGGCCCCATTCCCTCATTTGCTAACTACTGCATTGCTGTCATTTACTCATTCAACAAACAGCCCTGGAGAGGGTTTTCCCCGCCAGGCCCCGGGCTGGACTCCAGAGTGGCATTGATCGGGCAGACCATCCCCATTCTCTGGGAGCAAAACCCGGCTCGAGTCAGACAGACCGACACTTCAGCCTAAGCACAGGAGCCACGGGGGCTCAGAGAAAGAGCAGGACCGGCAAGCTCTGGCTTGGAGGCAAGAAAGGAGGAGCTGGGTGTCCAAAGGGGAAGGAGGGCGTGGAGAAGGGAGTTGGCTGGCCTGTCTCCATCCCTGCTCTCCACTCCGACATGTTTGGGGCCCGGCGCCTCTTCCCACTCTACGTCGGCCTCTCAGATGATCAGATATTCCAACTGCGGCTCTTGCCCAATAAGCTCTCTCCAGATAACCCCTTTCCCTTGTAATTGAGTTTAAATATTTATCCTCCCAATCAAAGCAGGTTAATATTCAACATAGCTGAGTCCTGGAAGCCTCCTGCCTCTAGGGGGGGCTGAGGGAGGGGCAGCCCTGGGGCACAGGCTTCCTTGGAAAGTGTGTTCCTCTGGGGGCTGGGGCTGGGGGCTGTCTAGGACTGGTTCTGCCCCTGGCAGATCCAAGCACCCTCTCCAAAACGGAGCCTCAGGGCCTGTGTCTGCCAGTGCCTGTGGCATGGAAGCCCCAGTCTGTCTTTCCTGGTGCAAGACCAGGTGCGGACAGGACAGGGCGCTTCGGGAAACTCACCCTTTTCCTGCCAGGGAAAGATGCAGAGGGAAAACCATTTTTCCGGTCGCTGCGCTCAATTGGGAGAGCATGCCCGCTCCCTCGGAGACTCTGCTTTGCTGGCCCTCAACCAATCCCCTCAGGCTCCTGAGGGTTGGGTCTCAGCCCCGTAGGGCCCATCCTGACCGTGGAATCTCGAGCCCACAGGGCAGAGGCCCAACAGTTCCCCAGCCGCTGCCACCACCACCACTGGCGACTTTCTCTGGTCTTCCATGGGGACTATCACATGGGGGCCACTGCAGCCCACACCTTCCTAGAATCCAGAAGGGCCGAGAGTAGCTGCTGTGCCTGGCCCAGAGCAGACAGCAGGTGGAGAGCTGGCGGCCCCCACACCTGTACCCTGGAGTCCCCTTGGCCTCCCCAGAGCGGGGAGGGCCCCATGGACAGGTTTCACAACGGAAATCAGCTTCCCCTGAGAGAAAGATCCCATGGCTGTGACCCTACTCCTCGGGTCTAGGTGACCATGCCAGCTGACCCTAACATCCTCCAGTGCCCCCACCCTCCCCCCACTCTTAGCTCACAGCCAGGTCTGCATCTCGAGGGACTCATCTACCTCTTGGATGCTTCTTTGAGAAAGAGAACATGGTCCTCCAGGCCAGCGGTTCCCAAAGTGTGGCCCCCACTAACAGCACATTCGCGGCCCCCTCTGAACGGAAGAGCCTGAGTGTGGAGCCCGGCCTGTGTCCTGCCAGCCCTCCGAGTGCCACCCAGGACACCGGCTCTCAGCAGGACCGACAAAGGCCCCCGGTGACCCACAAACCCTGAGTGGAAGCCTCTCACCCACCGGCTCGCTCTGTGCCAGGGCCCTTCTGCACCCCTTAGAGTCACTTCAACCCGTTTAATCTGTGTAACAACCCATGCCGCAGGTGTGTCGGTCCCGCAGGGATGGGGCAAGCCAGGCTCAGGGGAGCTAAGTAACCTTGCCTAGGTCACAGAGCAGGGAGCTGAGCTGGAACAAGGCACTGTCCATCTACCGTGCCAGGGCTCTCAGTGTGCTCCCTGCACCAGCGGCATCAGCGCCACCTGGGAACTTTCTGGAAATACAAATTCTCAGGCCCTAGCTCAGACCTGCTGAGCCAGAAACTCCAGGCGTGTGGCCCAGCAGTCTCTTGAACAAGCCCTTCAGGTGATCCTGCTGCAGTTGGAGGGTCACCCACCCATGCTACCTGAAAATGGGGCATGACGTGAGGCTCATCCTGGAAGCCTCATGCCCACGTTGTGGCTGGAAATGGACCATTTCAAGGAATGGCTCTGCTCCTACCTCAGTGGGCCTCACCTGCCCAGCGGCCCCCTCTCCTGGGGATTGCTGTGCGGAGCAGCTGTAGGGCCCTGCAGGAGGGCCTGCCTGAAGTGGGCTGAGCGTGCTTCTGGGTGCACACCTTTGGGCTTCTGTGTCCTCCAGCTCAGAGCTGAGCTCCCTGCTGGGGCCAAGCCACACAGGCAGGTGTGCAGCCAGCAGCTGCGTCGGACGAGAGGCAGGATGGGGCAGGGTAGCTTCCAGCCTCCAGCCCCTCATGGCTCCGCAGCCGCAACCAGCTCCCTAGCTCAACTTCGAGCTTTTGAACCAATCCCATCTTGTCCCTTCATAGTTTAAGGACCTTCACTGCTGTTTCCCTCTGCACTGAGCAAATCGGAGCCCCTCCCACCATGGTCTGTGAGACCCCGCATCAGAGCAGTCCAAATGCAGGGCACAGCTTACCAGGGGGCCCAGAAGTCAACTTGGCAGGTAAGGAACTGCATTTCTGAAGAAAATGTGGAATTGTTCAAGCATAGTTCTGTGAAACTCTGAGAATCACTGTTATCTGACCTGACACCCAGCTGTCTACTCCGACCCCCCGAGGGGTCACTCTCTTTTGGGTCCTGGGAAACACTAAGCTGTTTCCCATCTCAGAGCCCCACCCAAGAGGCTCCTTCCTGTGCGCAGCGGCGTGCACCCCTTCACACCCAGTGTCTCACGTCAGCCTCACAAGCTTGCAAGGCAGGCGGCACTCCCACTGCACAGACGAGAAGACTGAGGTTCGGGAGGTCAGGCAGCTTGCTTTACATCCATGGGTGCCAGGATCCCAACCTAGGACCTGGCCCCTCACCCCTGTGCACACCGTCTGGTCTTCTCATAGCAGCACAGGCAAGTGGAGAGGAGAGGGGGGCCTTTCCAGAGTGCTGTGGGGAGCAGGATCCACTGGGCTCGGGAGGGTGGGGAGAACGTGAGCAGGACACACAGAGGAGCGGCAGCCCTGGGAACAGCACACACATTCGACGGGAATGGAGTGCGGGGGCCAGGAAGCTCGGGGAAAGTGTGGTCTGGGTAGGAAAGTTTCTGAGCAAAGCCAAGAGGTCCATGGTCCTCAAGAGAACACCAGCCGGTTTGAGGCCAGTGGGTGGCTCCTGAGACTACAGTCTTGGCCTTAGATGATGACAAGGACCTGGAGGGGTGGCAATGCAAATGTGCCTGCCACAGGGTTAAACACAGCTCTCTCAGTGGTCAAGCTTCAAAGACCAGAGGACTCCCATAAGAATGGCTACTATCAGAGAGGGAGGGGAGGGAGAGAAAGTACTGGCAGGGACGTGGAGGAACCGGAACCTTTGTGCACCCCCGGTGGGCATGTAAAACGGTGCAGCCGCTGTGGGCAGCAGCACGAGCTTATGATCCAGCAATCCCACTTCTGGGCACAGATCCCAGAGAAGGCAGAGACTCCAACAGAGACTTGTACTCCGTTCACAGCAGCATCACCCACAACGGCCAACAGGTGGACGCGACCCAGTGTTCATGAATGAGTGGGCAAAATGTAGCACTATATACAGGTAATGGGATGCTATTCAGCTTTAAAAAGGAAGTTCTCACACATGCTACACATGGATGGACCTTGAAAAACTATGCTCAGTGTTTTCACTGAAGGAAGCCCGCCACAGAAGGACAAACACTGAATGAATGACCCCGCTTACGTGAGATACGCAGGGCAGTCACGTTCAGACACGACACAGAATGGCGGTGGCTAAGGGCTGGGTAGGGGGGCAGGGGATTGGGCAGTCAGTGCTTGCTGGGGACAGAGTTCCCGCTGGGGAAGACGAGATCTGAAGACGGGTGGTGGTGATGACTGCACACAATGTGAATGAACTTGATGCCCCTCAAGTTGATAAACCTAAAAATGGTTAAGGTACATTTCACACTCTATGCATTTTACAAGCAACCAACCAACCAACCAAAAAGCCTGGAGGTCTGAACCATAAGGGCTGCTTCTTTTCTTTGTTTTATAGATTTTATTTACTTATTTTTAGAGAGGAGAAGGGAGAAAGAGAGAGAGAGAAACATCAATGTGTGGTTGCTTCTCGAGCACCCCCCACCGGAGACCTGGCTCTCAACCCAGGCATGTGCCCTGACTGGGCATTGAACCGGTGACCCTTTGGCTCGCAGGCTGGCGCTCAATCCACTGGGCCACACCAGCCAGGGCACAGGTTTCTTACAAATGAGTTTTATTTGCATTCTGACCCGAGCACAGCTCCCACACACAGGTTGCTCGTCTGCACGATGGGGCAGTAATAACTGCAAAAAGGCCTTGTTTCAGGTGTGAGAACCATGTGCCAGTGTGACAGCTTGTCTCGAGCTCACCCCTCAAGACCATCACTCCCACTGCCCATCTAAGGGCCACCCCACCCAAAGAGACTCCCAGGGCCTGCAGGAAGTCATCCACTCTGGGAAAAGGTGGGGAAGTTACATTTAAATAAAGAAATCATCCTAAAGACATGAACATCAGAGAACAAAGTAACCAACTTTACACCCAGCCAGGGAAGGGCAGGGAAGGCACCCAAAACAAGCCCTTCTCCGTCTGTGTCCTTGACGAGCCCCCCCCCCAACCCAGACTCCCCCCGACCCGGGTGCCCTGAGCCCAGGTAGGAACGTCCACCCAGCAGCCAGTGTTGCAACGGAGCTTGCCCGTGAATTTGCAGAGAGCATGTGCCCTGATGTGGGACCTGAGCCCCAGTGCCTGGCCTCTCATCCTGGCTTGGTCCATCAGTAGCTGTCGGGCCCTGGGATCATGTCTGATTCCTCGGTCTCAATGTCCCCCTGGGAAGCTGAGCTTCGGGCGCCTCTCTGCACCGTGGGGAGGATCGAATGAGACAACGGCAGAAGCACTGAGCACAAGACCTGACCCACGAGAGGGCCAGTCAGCACCAGCTGCTGCCCCTGCCGTTGGTACTAATGGAGCACTGGAGGCCGTGTCCAGTGGGGTGGGGGGCAGAGCGAGGAGCCTAACAAGGCTGGCCAAGCCATAGGAGGCCTGCCCCAGCTGAGTGGGACAGCTGCACGTGGAGTCACCCCCAGTGAGGCTGGCATTTGGGCAGAACCTGAGACCTGGGTCTGTGAAACCCTTATGGAGCGCCAGAAAGCAGCCCCTCCCAATCACAGAGCTGAGGCTGCCACAAGTGGTTGGTTCCCTTTGTAGGAGGAAGACATTAGGGAGGCATTTGCAGGAATCCAGAGAAGCCAAGAGGTACACAGTCCTCGAGGTACCAGGTGGAAGTGCAGGGCAGGCTGCACCCTCTGGAACAGGAACGTCCCAGAGACCTTAGTCCGGAGGCTGCCACCCAGCATGGCCCCTCCCACACGCAGACCTCTCCCCCAGCCCCTAGGACTCACCCAGGGACCCAAACACCTGTCAGTCAGGTGTGCAGGAGTGGGCCAGCAGGCAGGAAGGGGGCGGGGGGAAGGGCTTGGATGTTCCCACCAAGCTGGAGTGGACTCCACGAGCCGGAGGGCTCCCGGCCACAGGGGAAGGGAGACCACAAGGCAGAGGAGGCCCAGAGGCTGCTCGGCTGAAGGCTTCTCTTGCTTCAAAGCTCAAAATACTTTTATTTTTAAAAAGTCCTACTTTCTGGGTTTTCTTTAAAAGAACCCATTGGGGGTAGACAGGAATGGAGGTCTAACTCAGTGGTTAGCAGACTTTGTGTAGAAAGAATTAGTTAATATTTTCAGCTTTAACAGCCAAGTAGCAAATCAATATTATGTAGGCACAAGAGAGAGTAAATTTCCACTTTTTTTTAATGAAATTCAAAACACGCTAACGGAGTACTTCTTTGTAATACAGGCCTACTAGTGAGAACAGGTGAGAACTAGTGAGAGCAGGGGTGCCGGAGAGCATCTCACTCAAGTGGGTTTGAAGGTACTGCTCTCTACCACCATGTCGGTCACAAACCGGGCAAGGAGCTGGTTCAGGCTGTAGCTGGCGAGCCCCTGATGAGCGGGCGTTGGCTGATGGATGCTGGGGTGAATTATATTGTTTTCTCGTGGATGAAGACTCGAAAGCTTTCCTCTGATAAAAGGCTCCCCTGTGCCCTGGTGGCTCGCTGCAGCCCAGCCCCCGGGGTCCTAGGATGAAGGGGGGAGAGGGAGGCTCAGACAACGCCCCTCTGGAGGTGGAATGGTTTGCCTATCTGAATGGCAGGGCTGGCCAGCCCCAGGCTCACGCCACTCACCCCGTCAGCAGCCCTGCACAGGCAGCCCATCTGCAGTCAGGGCTGACTTCCTGGGGACATTACCTGTTAGGTTCTCTACATGGCAAGAAGGGAACGGGATGGCAATTCCACTCCTGGGCCATTGGCAAGAAAGCCACCACTGAGACCTACATCTTCCTCCTCCTGGGCTTTCTTGTCACCCAGAGTGGAGAAAGAAAACTCGTGAGGGGCCTTTGCAGAGGTCTGGAGAGCTCTGCACAGGCTGCAAGGAGCTCCGTGTGCCCCTGGGCGGGCCCCTGGGTGACCTGTCCACAGCTCCCCGCCTCAGGCCCACCGAGGTCTTCACTGCAACACCCACACCTCCGGGCTGGGCTGTCTTGAAAACTTCCCTGTCCTGTTCCCACAGGGTGAAGTGAAGGGGGCTGGGAGGTGGTCAGAACTGATGTGCAATCACCTATTAGCCGGCCGGACTGACATCCACCCACAGGATGAAACCGAGGACAACACAGGACACAGGCAGTCGTGTGGAAGGCACTCCCTGGGCCTTGCTCAAAGGGGCCTCAGAGGATGGCAGTGGCCAGCCCTGCTCCCCTCCCCAGATGAATGGATTTGGGGTGTGGATTCCCCCCAGGTAGAGCAACTTGACCGTAACCAGCTTCAGCGACAGAGGTAGAAGGAGAGCCAGGTAAGACCTAAAGGGAGCAGCAGTAACCACACCGAGTGAAGCTGCGAGTATTCGGGGCTGCACTCTTGCCAGACGCAGAGGCAGGGACAGTGACAGGGATGCGTGCGAGCACACACACACCTGGAACGCAGCTGCAGAGCAGGCTGGCACTGCGTCCAGGCTCAGGTCGCACGGGAACACTGGTGGCCGCCGTGAAATGCCGAAGGAGCGGTCAGCCCGCCTGTGGGCCGGAGTTGATGCTCGCAGGCATGACCGACACTACAGCTCACATGGCGGGGCCAGCAGCCTTGCAGTGCATGTTGCACCGAGCTGGGCGAGAGCCCTGTGCACAACCGGGGCGCCACACACTTGGCACCTGGTCAAGGTGTGACTCTGATGGAGGGAACACAGGAAACACCCACCAGCCCTGGTTGCACCGCACGACTGAGCCAGCCACAACTCCAGGGTCTCCCAGCTCCACTTCTCAGGGGTGATCTACTTCAGAGACCCAGAGGCAGACTCATGACAGCGAGGGTCTTGGGGCCTGGGCCCCCGACTTGGTCCCATCCTTCCTACTCTCGACCCCACCCTCCACTTTTCCAGCTTTTCCGAGAGCCTCAGGGCTTCCCTCCTCTGCTCCAACGACATCGAAAGAGGCTTTTCCATGTTTTTCACCAGCTCGTTAATCATTTTCCGACCTTAAGTTACTCAGGCCGGCCCCGGAAGCCACACTGGACTTGGAAACTTGTGACACACTGCTCAACCAGTCTCAGTCTGCTCCCAGGAAGCACCGTGCGCCTCCCCACCACCGCAAGCTCTAAGGCGGCCTGAGGCTGTCTGGCATGAGGTCCTCAGGGCAATGACTGACCTCTGCTTAGGAGCTCAAGCCAAGACTTCAAAGTCCCCACTCCATTCTGCCTTTTCCAAACACACAAAGCCCCATCCTCCAGCAAATCCTATTGTTCCCCGTTCAAAAGCCTTCTGTGCTTTTAAGGTGCAACCTAGTAAACAAGGAAAGGTTACCACCACCTTGTAACAGGCACTTGCCCAGCCAAGGAGCCGATGGCCAGAGAAGAACGAACACAGCTTTGGGATCCTGGTCAAAGATGACAGCCTGAGCACATGCATCTTTTTTTCCCTTTGGGGACCACCTTTCCAAATGGCTCCTTCCAAAATGAAGCCACAGCCTAGAACGTGTGGGGTGGAGGGTGCAGCCCTGGCAGGCAGGGCTGCCCTGCCCAGTCAGCTCAGGACAGACGGTGCACAGGGGTAGAAGTGTCACAGCATTTCTGTACTCAATAATGAAAACAGTAAGACCTGCAGCTGCAGCTCACGTCACTCATGCGGAAGGGTCAAAACATTTTGTTGACTAATTATGATGTGCATTCTTTCTTGGTATTTATTATTTTCTACTTCTCTGTAAGGTACAAGACTTTACAACCAGCAGGAGGTGAGGAGAAAGCAGTGGGCTCTTCAGAGAATGAAAGAATCTACTAACAGCAAACTTAAGGTAACAGATCTTTATTAGGTCTTCTTTTGGAATTAAGAAATAGGAGTATCAGCTCACCATATTTTCAGAATTAAAACTGAGCCTGCCGTCACGTGGCCTGGGCGGAAACACCACGCAGGTGCAGGCAACTAAAGGCAACAGGGAAGGCCAGACGTCGGAAGAGCAAAGGTCCAGCCCTGGCTCTGTGTGAACTTCGGCAGTTATCCCACTTCTGTGGGACTCGGTTTCCTTAAAAAGAAAGTGACTGGTCGTGACCCTCCCCAAGGAACAGTGTGTGGGGCTAGAACACGTGCCAAGAAAGACTGTGTCATATCACATCAGAAGGCGACATGAGCCAGTACTGCTGAGACAGGGAAAGGGGGAGCCAGCACCCAGAGAACAGAAAGCCCATTATGAAAAAGGAGGGGCGAGACTTCCAATGACAGCCCGATGTCCAAAAAAAAATCAGCAAGAATTGGGGGCCTTCAGCAGAGGCACCAAGGTGACTGACCCCACGGGGGTTCCAGCAGTCGCTCAGCAGCTGGTGCCGGGACAACTGGACAGACACACGGAAGAACAACGGGAGGCCCCAACACCCCACCACATACAGGCACACCTCAAAGGCCCCGTGGGTTTGGCCACAGACCCCAGCTAAAAAGCTACTGTCACAACAGTCAGTCATCATCTTTTTGCAGGTGGAGGGTCTTGCCTTCAATTTGTAAGAAAGTGTAACATCTGTGAAGCACAATAAAACCAGGCCTGCCTGTCCAAAAAATGACTCGAAATGAATCCAAGGCCATTGTAAGAACCAACAATAAAATGTCTTAGAAGAAAACATAGGCATAAATCTTCCTGACCTCAGATCAGGCAACTGTTTCTTAGATTTGACACCAAAAGCATAAGCGACTCAAGAAAAAATACGTAGTCTTGGATTTTATCAAATTGAAAACTTTAAAAGTGAAGATGACCCACAAGACAGAACATTTTTACAAATCGTGTATCTGATGTAGGACCTGTATCTAGAATACACAAAGGAGTCGTATACTCAGTAATAAAATGAGAAGCTCCCAACCACACATGGGCAGAGGATGAACATTTCCCCACGAAGACACACAGCCAATAAGCACATGAAAAACGTGTTGCACATCATCAGCCACGAGGGACATGCAGACCGAGACGCCGCTCCATGCCCACCAGGATGCCATGATCAGAGAACAGCCTGTGTCCACGAGGATGTGGAGAAACTAGCGCTCTCGTGCACCGCTGGAGTGGGAGTGGACAGTGGTGCGGCTGCTTTCGGAAGCAGCTTGGCAGTTACTCAAAAAGTCAAACAGAGAGCGGCTGTGTGACTCAGCCATTCCACTCCTGTGTGTGTTTCCCAGGGAAGTGAAAACGTGTGCACACACAGAAACTCGTACAAATGTGCCTGCAGCAGCATCACAGTAGCCAGAGCAGAAACAACCCCACGTCCATCAGCTGACAGACGGATGGACAAAGCGTGGCCTGCCCACCTGGCTGTAAGGAGGGCTGCTGTACAGGCACACATTCAGTGGGGGCGACCCCAGGAAACATTGTTAGGTTGAAGAAGCTACTCACAGAAGGCCACATGTTGTATGATTCTATGCATATGAACGGTCCAAAATAGGCAGAGCCGTGTACAAAGTAGATCCGCGGCTGCCTAGGACTGGGGCGGATGGGGAAGAGGGAGGGCAACTGCTGGCAGGCACAGGGTTCCTTTGGGGGGTGCTGAAGACGTTCTGGAATTATGGTCCTTCTGGGAATTTGCCTAGAACCACCAAGTTGTGCACCATGAATGGGTGGACAGGAGAGCTGTGTGGTGAGTGAGTTATATCTCAATAAAGCCTTTCACAAAAGGAAAAGGAGTCAGGAACTCTGGAAATACCACCGCCCCAACCTTCTTATTACAGATCCCACTTGCTCTCGGAAGCGGCCTGGTTTGTATGTGAGTCTGTCATCACCCTGTCACTGTGCGTTATCAGGCAGGTGGCTTTGCCTCCCGGGGCTCCAGTTTCCACATCTGCAAAACCAGCTCTGCCCAGTTCTGATCACCTCCGACCCCAGCGCCTCCTCCCCAAAAGCTGCTTTTGAAGCTGTAAAACCCTGCTCAGCGGTCCCAGCTTCACTGTGCTTTGGAAAATGAACCCAAATTAGCAAAGGACTGAAGCCCTGGGCCAGCCTGGATTGCTGGGTATCCCAGGAAACAGAGGCCAGACAAGAAATCAGTCCTCAGCCTACCCGTTACTGAAATGCAAATTTCCTCAAAGGCCACTAAGAAAGGTGATCCAATCTCACCGATACAGGCGAAATGCTCTACCCACATCCCCTACAGGCGAAAAAAGATCGATGTTTAAACGGGGCCCTCACAGGAAACCCAACGGCCCTAGGAAACGTGGCAGGTTTGGCCACAGGTGACCAAGGTCTTCTTTAATGGGGTTTGGTGAGCCCACCCAAGAGGGCCAGGCATCGTGACAGTGGGGGCCGTCTCATCATGCACTGGGATGACCATTTCCTGGTAAAGTCACACCAAAGGAGTGCAAGAGGAATCACTTTGTTCTCATCCTTGGTACACTCGTGAGAATGTGCCTAAAAAGCAGGCTTCTGGTCTGCGCGGCAGGCCCTACGTGCATGTGTGGTATCCCAGCAACACAGAGAGGAGCCCGGCTCTGGGCTTTGTGGTGGCACGTCCTTAGAAACCAGGTAAAGGTGAGAGAAGGAGGCACAGAATAAACCCACTCCCTTCACTTCGAGGAACAGGACAGACAGATGCTTGCCAGGGCCACCAAGGACCGAAACCAACACAATGAAGACAGGTGATGGTGGTGAACGGCCCCCATCTGGTCAACAGTCTCGGCCACGGGGCCGGTCACCAGGAATGAAGGCCAAGGCTGGGGTGAGGCAGGACTTTGGCGGCAGGAGAGAGGTCAGGAGGCACCAGGACAGCCAGCAGACGAGCCTCCAACTCAGAGCGCGAGGGGTTTGAGAGCAGACACCCTACTGCTGGCCTCTTTAGAGTGGCAGGTCTGGGACAAAGACCAAAGAGCCATTCGAAAGCTAATAGGGAAGGGAGAGAGAAGCCACTGGCTTTCTGCAGGCCAGGGACTCGGCCGCAGTGGGTTTCTGCTGATTGCTGGTCTGCGGCTTTCACACACCGGGCCGGGTCACTTCTAGCCGCAGCTTGCCAGGGGAGGCTACAGCTTACACTGGTGATTTTTACATCCAACGGGGTGTCCCAGGGAGTCCACGGGGCTGGGAGGTGGAGGCAGTTGCCGGCTACGCTTCTGCTCAGACGCCACACTTCAGGATGATGTGGTAGCCATCACTGCTCTCGGCTGCAAGAGGGAAACACTGGGCATTTTCCAGGAAGAAAGGCGTTGGGCCCTGGCACCTGGGAGTCACGGCAGGCATGGATATGGGCAAACACCACCAAATAAGGCTGCGCACAGCAGCGTGCCGGCAAAAGCAGGGATTTCAGCACACGCCCTCACATCTGTCTTGTCCAGTTTCTCTCTGACAACCGGCCTTCCCACCACAGCTCTGGGCCCAAGGACTAAAGGGCCCACATCCCAGAAGGCTCTGGGCTCTGTCTCTCTCGGGCTGGTGCGGCCCCCAGGCCTGTCAGAAGGCTTTCACGCGGACAGCCGCCATACTCTCACCTCTCACCTCCCCTGGCCCTTAAGAAAGGCCACAGCTGGTCTTTCCTTTCGCTTGGCCCCCGAGTGCATCCTCAGACCCCTTCCTCAGGAGGGCCCTTTCCATCCTACTCCAGTCCCCAGCCCGGGTCCCCAGTCCACCGGCCTTAGCTGCTGTATTCCACACTTACTCTTCCTGGAGACCCACGTTCTAGAAAAACTCAATGCATCTTATGTCTACCTGGCAATGAGTCCATGGAGAACACACTGTCTGGCCAGGATCTCCCTTCTAGAAGCGACTTTGGGGCCAATCTCGCTAATTCTCATGTTCCAGGACTTGGGTCCACAGGAGGTTTGTTTCTGTCTCCCAGAGGAAGTCCGCAGGGAACCTTCTCCAGAGCGGGCAGTGTGCAGGCAGGCCCCACTCACCTCCCTACACATGACCCTGGGGGTGTAACCAGCATTCTTTAAATAAACAGGAAAAGCTGGGGGCTTTACCTTTTAAGGTACTGAGGACAAAACAGGATTCATCTTGGAAATTCTGCACCATCTGAAAGGCAAAAGAGAGACCCCATCCCTTCAACAACGAGTGCGTGATACAGAAAAGCCTCGGCGCTGGGCAGCCCAGCCACACGCAGCAGAAATGACAGTCACCCTGTTCACACAAATGCAGGCCAGTGGTGATGCCTGATTTTAACCGCGAAAATATGACACAAAATACATGCACAAAACGACTGCAATTTTAAGTAAAAAACTGAATATAAGAGGCAAAAAGGAGCCTGGAAAGGAACCAAAATATTATTAAATTTAAATATGGAATTGAATTTTTGTTTGCTTTTGTTTGGCTCTGTCCTGGTCGCCGGGTCTTCCAGTCCCTGTAACAGACACGGTGTAGGAGAGTGTACGTGTGCAGCAGCCACACATGAAGTAACGTGCTTAAACCAACCTGGGGCATTAGCAGGCTCTGCCTAGCAGCATCCCAGGAGGACCAGGGACTGAGGCGGGCAGATGCAGGCTCACAGCTGTGAGCACGTGAAACACAGGGTTAACAAAGCTGCTGTCACACGCACAGCCTGCATCTCCCTTCCCACACGAGCAACTGCAGACCCGCTGATGCCCGCCCGGCCTGTACAGACAGGGTGCCGCTCCCTGCCTCTGAAAAGGTGGCCGGAATCGAGGAATCACTCACCGGCCACCTCTCTGTCATTCCCGTTTTGATTAGCTACCTCATGACTTCGGATAAGTCAACCTTTTCCTTCCCATCTCCACGTAAAGTGGGGCTGTTTCGATGATAAGAATACAAGCAGGAGGTGGAGAGATGGAAGCTGGTGTCACTACTGGGGGAGTGTGAATCTGTAACGGCTCCACAGAACTGTCCGTGGGACCTGTAAACATGACCTTTGTCCTCCAGGCAGACACCCTTGATAAACTGCAGGTGTACACACAGAGCGCACCTAAGAGTGTCCAACACTGCACCCCAAACCAAAAACGGCCCCATGTCAATCAGCACTAGGGGCACGGACTGCCACGCCATGCCTTCAGCAGTGCCAGGGACCAGGACCGACAGCAGCATGCCTCACACCCACAGAGCTCAAAATTGTCACGTGCACCCCTGGCCGGTGGCTCAGCTGGTTGGAGCATCATTCCGTGCACCAAAAGGTTGTAGGTTCAAGTCAGGGCACGTACCTCAGTTGCCGGTTCGATCCTCAGCCAGGGTGTGTACAGGAGGCAACTGATCTCTCGATCTCGATCTGTGTGCGCGCGCACATCTCCCCCCCCCCCGCTCCTTCCTCTCTTGTAAAATCAGTAAACATCCTCAGGTGAGGATGAAAAAAAACTTTTTAAAATAGTATCATGTGGAACAAAAGAAGAAAGTCACAGAAGAATACACTGTTATGCCACTTATACAAAGTTTTTAAACAGACAAAAATTCAACAACACATTGAGGAGAACAAGGGAACGATTAATACAAAATTCAGACCAACAGGTGGAGGGGTGGAGAGGAACATGAAATTAGCTCACAAAGGGGCTTCTAAGATAATACCACGTTAACTGCAGTGCAAGTGTTGGGTATTTCAATTATTTTTTAAAAAAGGATTTTATTTATTTTTTAGAGAGGACAAGGGAGAGAGAAAGAAAGGGAGAGAAACATCAGTGTGTGGTTGCCTCCCACATGCCCCCTACTGGGGACCTGGCCCACAACCCAGGCATGTGCTCTGACTGGGAATCGAACCGTCGACCCTTTGATTCGCAGTCTGCACTCAGTCCACTGAGCCACACCAGCCCAGGCTCAATTATTCTTTAAACTGTACACACACACTTTATACACTCTCTGCACACATATGCTGTTTGTCACAACACAAATGGCGAGAATTATAAAAACACACATATACATAAACGTTCACGGCATACTCACACACTAGCCAGTTACAACGGCAAAACCGCTTTCCAATTTGAAAAATGTAACCACATTTCACGGCCTGCTCTGGATAATTGCCCCAAATCCTGCAAATCCATCCACCTACAGACGCCCGCCCCACCCTGCAGGGCCTGATGGTGCGTGAAGCACACTCCTTCTACACTGCTGGCCTGTGCCCTCTAGGACCCTGGGCCCCCCAGCCACGTGGGCACACAGAGCCCTAGGCAGGGCCCACACGGGCTTAATCAGTAACTCCCTGGTTTAATTCAGTGCCCTTGCAGTCCCGCGGCGGGAGGGCTGGCCAGGCGGCCTCTAGTGCTCCGGGCAATTAAGAAGCAAAAGGTTTCCAATTGATTTGGGGTTAAGAGGCAAGGAGACTTTGGGGAATAGGAATGGCCTGTTTAGCTGAGGTGGCATTTGAGTTCTGTTCTCTGCTTCAGTTGCTTAACTGCCGACTCTTGAGGTCACAGGGCAAGCTGGGGAAGGAACTTCCTTCAGGACCCGTGAAATTGCCAGGGTTCCATACATTCTTGGCTTCTGTCTTCACAGAAGAAATTCATTCTGAATTGCAAAGTGACAAGTTTTCCACACCATGACAACCCAGTGCCCAAGCAGTCTAACCTTCCAGGATGTTCTAAAGTTAGGAACTCTGGGCTTCGTTTTCTCTGTCTGTGAAGCGGGGGTAAAAAAGCAGCTGCATCAGATTTGAGCGTGATAATATGGAAGGAATTCCGAACTGGCGGCAAAAATAGCAAGCTGCAGATGAAGGCACAGCCGAGTCTTTGCCGCAGGGCGGGAACCTGCACGCCCACACCCCCGGGCACACAAAAACCATCTGCTGGGGGCACGGAGACCCAGTGTCACCTCCCCCAGGAGAAGAGAATGGGGAAGATGAGGGCCTCTCACATTTGCCCTCTGCTCTTTGAGGTGCTTGACCGCTTGCTCTGTGGTTACTTTTTGTTTGGAAAGGAAGGAAACAGCTCTCTGCAGACCTCAGGCTGAAGTGCCCCTGAAACGGCCACTCCCGCTGCAGGACAAGGAGCGAAAGATCGTTACTGATAAGGACAACTGTGAGATTAACATAAAGACCACCGAAAGACCTACCTTTTATACACTGTCAAACTTAAGCATCTGTCCATCGCCTGCTCCCCAAAACAAGTGCCCAGCGCTGTCCATTGCATCTGCTGTTTTTTTCAGCGTCTCGGGGTACCTAGCAGTCTTTTCGTTTTACCTGACCTGCTCAACAACTGCTAAATGTCCGCGTTTTACAGCAGTGGAAGCTAAGGCTCAAAGAGGTTCAGTAAACCCGCCTCAGGCCGCTCGGCTACTGGTTCCGGGTGGGCACAGCAGTCCAACTCCAAGCCCCACGTTTTCTCTGCTTCCCCAAACCATTTCCACTCCTTTCCTCTCTAACCCTCTACACGGAGGCTTTCAGAGTTCCCACAACTGGCGTAGGGTCTGCTAGGGGCTGGGCAGGGCCCAGGGTCCCAGCTGTGCTCCGTCCAGCCTGTTTCTAAAGGGCTCATTTCAGGAGGCTGGAGAGCCTGCTGGCTCAGAGCTTGGGCTCTGCGGCTGGACCACCAGGGTTCCCAGCACGGCTCCACCCCTTACTGGCAGTGGGACCTGGGGCACTTGGCCTCTCTTAGTTTCCTGCCTGTGAAATGGGATAATAACCACAGCGCCTGCCTCGAGGGAGGCCATCAGAACTACACGAGTCACTGTGCGTGGACTTGGAACAGGAGTGGGAGCACGGCCGGCACTCAATAATACCAGCACTCCTTACTGTGATTGAGAGGAAAGGTCCAGGACAGAGCAGGCTTAGAGACCTTTGTTCTACAACTTGCGGGAATGCCTACAGGTGTCAGCAAACCTGCTGAAAAACCCCCTCCTTAGCCTTGAGTGCAGTCAGATCACTTGAGGGCACAGTTCCAGCAGGGCCCTGTTCACAATACCTGTGCCCTCTGGCAGCAGCTGCTTGAGCCCTGCCATGCCTGGGTGGCCAGTGACAGACCCAGGAAGGCTGTGGCACCTCTGTCATTCAGCAGGAGGTATCTGTTCTCTCCAGGAGCCACGTCCTCTCCTCCACCTAACCCCCAGTCCATTCCACCCCTCATTGCAGCTCGCCGCCTACCCTGGGTGAGCGCCCTCCTCCTTACCGCCCCCACTGTAAGGCCCCTGCGGGCAGGGGTGCAGTCTTGCTCCTGGGTCCTGCATGGCACCTGGCTGAGGATGAGGTATGGAGCGGATACTCCACAGCTACTCAGGCCCAGTCGTGGCCTCAGAGCTGTCTCCTTCACAGCATTACAGGCACCTGCTGCAGCCGTAAGCAAGGGGCACGCCGAATGAAACCTGCTTGCCACCTTTGTGCGGAGTCATCCCCAAACTCCACTGGGTGTATTTCTGGTGCAGCTTCCGCTGCTCCTGCCTGGAGCACAAAGCCCCAGCTCGTCTGGACAGGTCCGGTGGCAGGCTCACCTCGTTGCTGACCACCACGTGGATGCCCGTGGGCCCCTGCCGGTAGACTCGGTGAATGTGCTGTGGGGAGATGCTGTACAGGTTGGCGATCTTCTCAACCAACTCCAAGGTGGTCAGCTCTTCCAAGAAGATGGCATGGTACACTGGAGAAGGGGGAAACAGGTCCTTCTGTAGAACAAGGGCTCGCCTATCCCCCACCCAAAGAAGTCAGTGACATGCTCAGGAGGACGCTCACGCCCGGAGCTGTCATGGGCATGTGCCCCGCAGCTGTGTGGCGCCTGTGCAGCCCGCCAACAGGTGAAAAGGTGCTAGGCTATGGTTCTTCTTTCCTATTTCAGTCTCTCTTGGGGGACTGTTATAAAATGCAGAATCCGTGGACCTACCCCAGACCCCAAGACACCCATTTAACAGGGATGGAGGCTGCAGGGAGAACGGCTGGCAGAAGTCTGTATTTCTAACAAGTTCCCAGTGATTCTGAAGCGTGGCCTGAAAGCACCTCCCTGCAGAACAAGGGAGGGAATCCTCGCTCCCCTTCCTTTCTCTCCGTGGTTCAAAGGGGTCGTGGAGCGGCTCCAGGTGGCAAAGAGTGAGGGTGACAGACAACTGCCACTGGACCGTGGAGCAGCCCTTCTGTTCCCGCAGAGGCACGGGCAGGCTCTGAGAAGAGGGCCCACCGTCCTCCTAGGTCACGGCACCAGGACAAACCTCTCTCCTCCTGCACCAGCCCCCTTCTCGTGAGTCTGGCTTTTGCCACGGCAGGCGTCGAACCTGTATTTCGGCCACGCCTGTCCACAGCACACACAACAGTCTGCTGAGCACTGTGGCCCCAGAGGGAGGAGGGGGCACTTGGAGCGCCACCAGCCTATCAGAAAGTAACAGTGACCCGGAGGCTGGGAAGGCCTCTTCTACAAAACCCAGACCAGCCAGGTGGGAGCAGACTCTGCGGAGGCCTGGGCAGGTTGCTCAGTGTTCGAGAGCCGCGTGTTCCTCCAAACTGAAACACAGCTGGATGCAAGCAGGGGCTCCCAGAGTCTTCCCTCAACTGAGGAACCCTCAGTTAAAAAGAAATCCGATCACAGGCCCAACTTCACAAGCATGCACGCAAATGCACAAGTGGTCCCTCTGAAGTGGTGGCAGAGGTCACAGGTTCCGTCCATGTGAGAGATTCACCTTCCCACGATTTCAGACATGCTGAACCCACTGTTAGATGTGGTCCAGAAAATGGGGTCCCTGAGTAATGCTCCTTCCAATCCTGGCACTAGGCTTCTCTGCTGAGATCCTTTTTAGTAACAATTCTAATTGGACTGCTTTTCCCCAACTTTTCAGAAAGCCTGTTCAACTTCTTCCAATTCTACTCCTCCAGCGAATGAGACTGCTGACGAAGCGGAACTGGAAGGGTTCCAGGCTGGCACCTGGTGTTGCAGTCAACTTTCGTCCCTGGCCTTTCCTGTCCTGGGCGAACATGGCCTCCAGCAGTGCCTGGCGTGAGGGAGGGTGCGCGGCGCCTCTCCCACTGGGTGCACATGGGGGACAGTGTGGGAAAACAAGAGGCTCTAGCCTGGGTAATCCTAGGTTCAAGTCCTCGCTATTCCGCTCACTAAAGCAAGGCCCCAGACACTGCCCACACCACCCAGAGCCCTGGGGTGCCCTGCAAGGCCACCAGGAGGTTACATCGTACATAGTGTGTGAACGCCTGCCCTGAGCAAGCGCATGCACTAAGCAGCCCTTCCACGTGTGCGGAAAACCACGGGCCTCGGGCTCTGTGCCTCACAGCCTCACTATACTGCAGAGCAGGGGGGACCAAGACCTTCACCAGAAATGTACCAGGCGGCCGAGGGCTCAGAGGCCAGCTGCCGGGCTCCCGATGTTTGGACCCCGGTTCTGCGACTTCAGTGCTGTTATCTGGGGCTGGTCAGCTGTGCCTCAGTTTCCCCCACAGTGAAACACTGTTAGCAATGGTTCCTACAATGCAAAGCAAGTAAGTGACCACATGGGAAGCCCATAAAACAGGGACTTGCTGAGCATCCTCGCTGTTAGGGAGGGACCTGCATGCAGGGAGGCAGACAGGGCTCTCCGCAGAGAATACCAAGCACTGACTGCCAAGTTGAGGCTGGCAGCTCGCCAGGTGCTCGGCACTCACAGGTGCCCAGAAGCAAGGAGCACGGCACTCGCTCCGGCAGCACAAACACTCAAACTGGAACAAGGCAGAGACGGTCAGCACGCCCCTGTGCAGGAACAACACGCAAACACGTGAAGCGCCCCTCGCTCTTAAATAAGACAAGACCTCAGGGTCGGACAACAAAATGGTGCCTCTCCAGTGCATTCCTTCTACTCCATGCTCTTTAAGAAATCAATCTGAGGGAAGGACAATGAAAATATCTGCTGCATCCAGGTGACTTAGTACTCTTCTGTAGAATTATAAAAGTAGTTAGAGAAAGGGTTTTTTTTGTTTTAAAAAAAGCAGCAGCAGCAGCAGCAGCAGCGAGGAGCTCAGAAGCGATAGGTCGCCCCACTGAAACCTCACACACCTGCAGGGTATGCACCGTTGTCTTCACTTTACACACGTGGAAGCAGACGCAGGGGACCTGGTACCCCGCCCAAGCACAGGGCCCTCGGGTGGCTTGGCCAGCACTGGTATTCAGAGACAGCTGACCTCACAGCTTGTGCTCGCCTTCAAAACTGCCAACCCGCCGAAGTGCCATGCCCCCGAGGGCTCCCAACCCCTACAGCCGCGCTCCTTCGCCTCAAGCAGCAACCAAACAAATGGGAAACACTCCCAGCCACGGGAAATCACAGGAGGAAGCACTCCTCAGATGACAGCCATCGGGGGCCACTCGTCACCCATCAGGGAGCCAGGAGGCCCAACTCCTGGTTCTACCTCGAGTAGCTTCTGGGGGACACACCCACTCTCTGGGCCTCTGTGTCCCCGGGTGTAAAATAAGTGAGCTTGACCAGATATCCCGCGGGATGCCTTCCACTGAAACATTCCAACCCGAGGATGACGTTTAGCACAAACTAATCCTGCAAGACACCAAAGTGCGGTGGATCTAGGGAAACGCTCTCAGTGAGAAGACGGGCTGCTTCCTGCGTTGCTGTGCCGCCCTGTAACCCCGTTGGGGCAGCCCCTCACCACTCACCACACAGGCTGCTGCTGTCCCCACCGCCATCCCGCTTCTGTTGCAGGGGCGCTCGGCTCTGTTCCACCTCCTGACAGACGTAAATAGTCATCTTCGGCCTCACGTTCCTGGCAGGCAGGAAGGAAATGAACAGCAGGTATGGGACACCAAGCTCTGTTGTTCCCGAATATTCCGGAACACAAGGTGGATGTCGCAGGGGAAGGACTCAGGGAGAAAGAAAGGCTGTGGGGATGCTGAATGCCTTTCACGGCACGGCTGGGGGTAGAACCCCCGCCAGACTGACCTGCCAAGGCAGGGGGGTGGGGCGGGAGGGTGAGCTGCTGAGAACACGGATCTAAAGAATGAGGTGTTTTTTAGGGCCATAAAAGCAAACACTTCCCCTGGCTTACTCTGCTCCAGCCACCGTTCTAGAACTTTACATGCACAGTTTGTCTCACCCTCACATCACCCCCGAGGGAGCCAGGACCTCCACACTCATTCTGCTGATGAGAAAACTGAGGCTCCTGGGGGTTAAGAGCTTTTGCCCAGTTCCAAAGCTCCTCTGAGGCAGGTCTGGGGTTCAAACTCAGGCTCTCCTTCACTCTAAAGCTGTGCTGTTTGTGTGTAGTTACTAGAATTTAAATTCATTCGTTCGTTAAAATTTAAAACTCAGTTTGTCAGTCACACTGGCCTCAGAGCAAGTGCTCCACAGCCCCGTGTGGCAGGGCCGCTGGGCTGACGAGCACCCCACAGAGCATTTCCACCACGGCAGGGAGCTCCGTCCAGACACAGCGCTGCTCTGCAGTCCTCCTGGGAAACCCTGCGTGAGGCTGAGTGGCCTCTCTAGGCCATGGCTTCCCTCCAGCAGGAGGCAGCTCAAAACCCCAGACCATGCCAGCATCTGACAACCTGTAGCTGAGGGCCGAGATCCGGAGGCCGAGGCTCGCGGCAAACCCAGAAGAGGGAGCGGCCGTCAGGCAGGGTGTGCTTCAGCAGTCCGCGTCAGTCACAGCCTCTCCTCCCACGCTGCAGCCCGGCCTGTGCCCCCTCGCCGCCTCTCCTTCCACACTCGTCCCAGAGGGTCCCGGCACCCTGCCTCCACTTGGAAAGTGACACCCACCTGCCCTTGATGGCATTGAAGAGCCGGATCCCGTCTGCGGGGCCGCAGACCTGGACCAAATCGTCTCGAGACATCTTCAGCAAGTCAGCACCTAGGCAGGCAAGTGGGACTGCCCGTTAAGTGGGACATGAAGAAAAGGCTCCATCACCCAGCACTGCAGACCCTGCGCTGGGGGTAGGGGACAAGCGACAGGGGACAGGGAAGAGCCAGGCTCACCCTCAGGGGGAGTCCAACATTCCACGGAGAGAGAAGCAACGAAGAGCCAAGCGTCAGATCACAGCCCCAAAGACGTCAGAAGCTAAATGACTTGCGTTCACAAAACGCAGGGGCACACAACGGGTGTTTACAGAAGCCTGCACCTGCTCGCCCCTCCCTCTGTGCCTTGTATTATGGACATACAGTGTGTGTGTGCCTCTATCGGAGTGTGGCGTTGACACTTGTACACCTGCCTGCACGCAGAACACACAGCTCACCGGCTGCCATCACTCTAAACACGTCCACGCACCCGGCAAACAGATCGGGGCAGAACATTCCCAGCATCCCACGGGCCCCTTGTGCCAGCCCCTGGGGAGCCACTGTCCTGACTTCCCACAGCATAGACAGGTTTTGCTTGTTTTTTTTTGAAATTTATGTAAGTGGAATTGAATGGTACATACTCTTTTATGTCTGGCTCCCACCCTCTCGGTTCTACTTAAGGGCTTACACCTATTGCATGTAGCTATAGACCCTTCACGCCCATTGTTAGGAATGACTGATGGCATGAACATGCCACAATTCACACTGCCACTCTCTGCTGACGGGCAGCAGGGGGGCTTCCAGTTGGGCTATTATGAGTAACTCTATGAACATTCTCGGATGTGAATGCAGTCCCATCCTCAAAGGCCAAGGAGTTCCCTAAAGCCCGTGACCACTTAGACTGCCCAAAGGGACGAGCATGGTATCAGCCTTATGCTAAAAACCTGCCAATAGCGATGTGGCCTAGAGGCACAAATCCCGCCCCTTTTCCTGCCAGTCACCATACCGTGTCAGGCATGATTCCACAGGCACAATGGCTCCCTTCCACTGGGAGCAAAGGCCAAAGCCATCCCACTGTCGCACCAGGGCCCCTCAGTCCTCTGTGCTTCTCCTCTCCCAGTCCACTCACCCCGATCACCTGGGTCCTCCACTCCCTGACCACACTGGGCAAGTGTCCACCTAGCAGCCTTTTGCTCTTTCCCTCTGCTTGGAAAGCGAATTCCCCCACCCCACCCCTCCAGGACCCACTTGGCCCCTCTCCTGCCTTGCTCCAGCTTACTGCTTCTCAGTAAGGCCTCTGCTGACCACCCTATTCGAGACCATAGCCAGCCTCCCCCCACCCCTGCACCCAGGAGAAGTCAGGTCCCTCTCTGAGCCCTCCTATCACAGATGGGTCACATCCTATTGAAATGCCAGGTCTATGTGTCTGTGCTGACTCAAGGCTGAAAGCTCCTGAGGGCAGGTCCCTGCCTGAATCTCCTGCCCCTCCCCCAGCACAGAGGAAATTCTTGGAAAAGCTGAACTGCAAGACAACTGGGTGCTTTCCTCCCACGGCCAGAGATGTCCTAGAGAGCCACCCTTCTTGTTTGGTCCCTGTCTCTCTAGACTGACTCTGCTTGGTGGCAAGGCTCAGTGCTCCGTTCATCCTTTTGCCCCCAGAGCCCCTAGCTCAGGGCTTCTGCCTGATGGACCCCACAGTAAGGACTTCAAAAACCTTTTAAAGAGGATGAACCAGCCTTCCCTTCTCGCCAGTGGCTTCATCTCCATTTTTCAGGCTGTGGTCCTGGACACCCTGTGACGAGCAGCACTTTGGCTGGACAGGTGCCAGGGAGGCTGGTGAGCACGCAATGGCCTGCTTGGAGGAGGGGCCCTCCCCAGGCAGACAAGAGCCCACCCCACGGGATGGAGATCTTGATAAACGTGCCCAGATGACCCTGCCTTAAAGCCGCACTTGACCGGAACGTTCTAGGGACAGGACCCCAATTCTGAGCACTTGGCCCAGGTCACCACGTGCAAGTGAGCGACTCACACTACTCGGGGTCCCCAGGACAAAACCACAGCCCCACAGGCGCCAAGGGCAAGTCCTGGAGGGTGAGTGGCCTGGCTGGTGTTTGCCAGCGCCTTGTGGTCTGGAGAGGCTCACCCGAGAAGCTGGCGAACAGCCGGCAGAACTGCGAGAACCTATTGCGGTGGAGCCACTGCTGGGCGTCCTGGATGGAGGCCGACGGGAGCAGGTGCTGCAGGCAGAGAGGGGCCTTGAGATGCCGGCTCGGGGCCTGCACGGGACAGGCAGCCCAAGCACCCGCACAGACACTTACGTCACTGCCCGAGGGCAGGGCCTCCACCGGGTGGGGGTGGGTTGGTGAGCTGTTCCTGCAAAGGAGGACGGGCACTGAGAGCGAGCGCCTGCGGGGCTGCTGAGGGTCCCTCCGCGGGCTGCTCCGACCCACCTCAGCTCGGAGGCTTTTTCTGAATGAGAATTTCCCGAGTCAGAGGAATGAGGGCAGGAGCCACCATCCAACTCCTAGTGAGCTCTCTGGTGTGGACAGGTGAGCTTCGCTGTCCCAGCCAGCAGTGAGCCCCCCGCCCTAGGCCCGGGGCTCCTTTCAGCCAGAATTCCTCCCCCTCAGAGTTCCCAGCCCAGGTTCAGCCTGAGGAGGGGCAGTAGCCACAGCGACTTGGAGCTGGGCAGCAGAAGCCGAGCAAAGGGCCGCCGAGCTCTGTGGCAGCCAGAGAGGGCACAGTAGCCCCCGGGGGTCACGGCTCAGTGAACAAGCACCAGCAGTGTGACGCCACCGTGGGAAAAACACTCCTGGTCCTTCCCCTCTGACCCGAATCAGGGGCTGGCTCACGGGGGCGCAGACCTGAGCATCTGGGTTCTTAATTGGGAGAAAGACACATTTAGGGATGGCCTCCCACAGGGACAGTGGTGACAGTACAGTCTGAACTACTCCCTGTCACCAAACTAGGTGCTTAAAATGTTCCAACGGCAAGTCTTCCACTGTGTCTGTTTGGCCACAATGAGAAACAGGAGGACCCTCACAGAGACGGCCCCTAGGACCAGTCATCAGCACAGCAGCTGCGCTTCCTCAGGTGTCCACAGGATGCCAGGTGCTATGCACAGGTCCCGCTGGCCCTGCAGGAAATGCTCACACCCTTTACAGTGGGGAAACTGAGGCTGAGAGTGCAGACCTATCGCTGGGTCTGCCTGAATCTAAACACATACCTCTGCTGCCACCTGCCTCTCAGGGTGACACCCAGCAAACCGAGTGCATGTCTTGCTTTCCCACTAGTTGAGTTCTGTCTGCCAAGCACGGGCTTCGAGGAGCCCGCACACTCGCCTGGTAAACCTGCCCAGTGTTCTCCCTGCCTCCCCCGCCCTGTGAGCAGGACGCGCAGAGCTGCCACAGTGATGCTGCAGGCCCTGCGACGTGCAGCTTGGGACGAGCGGGACAGCTGCCCACCAGCGCCTGCACTCCTGTCACCTTGGAGTCAGGACAGCCGGTGCGGCTGCAGGGCTGGGTGACTGGCAGGGAGTCCCCTTCTGTGTTTCAAGCTCTGAAACCTGGAAGAGAGGATCCTGAGCTGACCCACACTTCCCAGGGAATGTGCACAAGAGCTGCACAAATACCCAAGACGACTTGCAGCCACTGTCTACCCAAGCATCTGCCTCCCCAGGCCACACTGCCTAGAAGGCAGGCCTCTCTGCCTGGGGGTGCCTACAGGCCATCTCACAACACCGACCCAGTGCCCAGCGGGCCAGCTTCTCCTTTACTGGAGGAAGGGGCTTAGAGTGGGTTCTCGGCTGCTGCCCTACCAGACAACGTTTATAGAAGTGTATCAGCACAAAAACCTGTAAAAAGGATAAAAATAGTTGTGAATGCAAACACCAGTTAGCCGCCCTGAAACCCGAATTGCTGCCAGGCTACAAAAGGAGAGAGGACATGAGGAGATCA
Organism: Macrotus californicus; assembly: GCA_007922815.1. NCBI lineage: Eukaryota > Metazoa > Chordata > Mammalia > Chiroptera > Phyllostomidae > Macrotus > Macrotus californicus. Next base: position 48,110 of record VMDR010002017.1, on the reverse strand, counting down.
CTAGGAAAGGGGCCCACACCCATCATCATTCCAGAGTCCACAGGGAAAAGGTCACACTTACCCTTCGCCAAGGCCGAAGCTGTTTGGAGAGCCGTTGTAGCTTGGGGATGGGGCGCTGTTTACCTGGTAGGCCACATCGGGCCACGGAGAACACTGTGGGAAGAGAGCATAGGGCAGCGGTGACCTGAGGGCAGTGGCCCTCAGGAGGAGCTGCACCTGCTGAGTTGTTGACCCCAGGCACGGAGGGTCGTACCAAGCAAGCGTCCACCGAAGTTGATGTGTAAAGCTGCTGACCCTTCCACACTCAACCTGCATTTACCCAGTGGCCACACGAGCGAGGACAGGTGGGTTACGAGGGCCACACCAAAGAATCAAACACAGCAGCAGAGATGAAACGCTCAACAGGTCATCCCCAGAGCAAGCCAAGTGTGACACGTGTCTCTGTGAGCTTCCTAGTCATCAAACCAAAGAGGGAAACATCATCAGTCATGTGATCCCTGGGCCCACAAGAAACCAGAGAAACAAAACGAGGAAGCTGCCCCCAAGCAGGTCTCCCCGGTGCAGAAACGGGGGTGTAAATGCATGAAGTAGGGAGCAGGGACCGCAGACAACGTCCACACAAAAAACCATCAGTAAAGGCCAGCACTGACTCCTGTGCTCTTCTGAAAAAGAGCCAGCTGACAGCCTTTCACACCCACCAAGGGCAGCCCCTCTGCAACACTCCAGGGAGCACCTGGGACACTGCAGGTGTCCTCTACGAGCCAAGGGTGGCACAGGACACGAAGACGTCACCCTCAACCTCAAAGAACTTCCTGAACAGATGCCAAAGACCAGCATGTGCGAGAGTGCCCCGAAGCGAGCAGACAGCGGCTCGGCCTGATGGGAGGCCAGGGGACAGCACTCACTCCCTGCCTTCCCTACGAAGGCACATCTTCGGAGAGGGCCCACAGAAGGCATTCCTAAAGGTCTACCGTCGCCCACCAAACACGGTGCTGGTAAACGTTTCACTCCGGCATGAGTGAGGGTGCGGATATGATGGTGTAAATTTTAGAGGAACAGAGCTGACAGGCGATACAAGGGGAGCCATCGTCTCACAAGGTCATGGGCCAAGGTGGGCAATTCAACCAACCACGCCAGGTGGTGACAGGGCCTGGATGGCCCTTGTGGGGAGCGCACACCTCTCCTCCACTGAGGGAGTCACGGAAGAGTTGGCGTGGAGAGGCCGAGTGAGGCTCGGCCTGGGAAGGACGAGGAGAGCATGGAGGGCAATGGTGGGGAGGCGGCGGAGGGATCACAGGCAGCACAGGCAGGATCTCAGCCTGGGAAAACATGCTCTGGTCTGAGCTCTGATCTAGCACTGGGTTGGGGGTGGGGACAAGATTCTCTGGCCACTCTTACCCTCAGATAAAACACCTGCACACATCTGTCTCTGCCACAAAATTAACTTCCACACTGCCTGTTGCAAATACTCTCCTGCATATGGCTTTCTACAGGTGCACATGCACAGGCACACACAGCCTGTGGGCCAGCACCAGGCCACTGTCCTCTGAGACACTCCCTGCCTGGGCCTCACCCTGGACAGGGCCCTAACCCCGTCATGGCCCTGACGAGCCTCATGGATCTGCAGAGGCCTTCTGAGTAGGTCAAGTGACTCAGTGAGCAAACGCCCACACCTACGAGCTGGCCTGATGGCAGAACGCAGCAGGAGACAGCTGTTCAAAAAAGAGGCAGGGCACAGTGAGAAAAGAGGTGGCACCAGCAGTGACCTGTGCCAGGAGGACAGCAGGCCTGTGACAGTGAGCATCTCAGTGTTCTAAACAGGAGGAGGGCTGGAGTGGTACGGGGCCGAGCCTCGGGGTTAAGAGGAAACCCGTTCCGACATCCATCCGAACAACAGGGCAGCAGCGCTCGCACCCGACCCGCCATCCCCCACTGAGAACGGACACCAGCAGCCCTGCTACCCTGTGCAGACCTTCTCCCGCACCCCTCTGAAAAGTCAAGAGCCAGAAACAACCAAATGCCCACCACACGACAAAGGTAACGTAGCTGGATAAAGAACCAGAAAGCACTTTATGAACAGATAGGGAAGAGATGTCAAGATATGCTATTAAATAATAAAAGCAAGTGGCGAGTAGAATGTCTGTGCATGCTGTTGGTGCAAAAACACGTATGAAGTAGAGGGCACTGGCAGAGAAAATCAGGTCAGACACGGGAGGAACCAGAGATGCTGGCTGCCCTGGGGAGAGAAACGGGGGGGCTGGAACAGTACTGGGAGAGGTATTTTCTAATGCACATTCTCTTGTACCTTCTGAATTTTGGACCTATTACCTATTTTAAAAAAAACACTGATTTTGAAAAGTGCCAATGGCAGCCGAGAGCTAGAAGTTACTTCTGAAAGGCCTTCCTGGCCACTGGGCCGTATCAGATGAACACAGCTCCAAACCCAAGAACACACAATTTAACGGGTGCTCTCAAAGGAAGCATTCGCCCAAGGTGGGCAACCTCCCAGGAATCTCATCCGACAGCACCCGGCCGGCTCACCTCAGTGAGAATGGTGGTTTCATAGGACGGCTGGTACTTCTCCTTCTCCTGGGCGGTTCTCTTCTCCATCTTCTCCCGGTCGGTCTTCTGTTTCCGGTCTGCTCCCTTTGGCTACAAATTCAAAGCGCAGAGGTCTAATTAGTGCCCAATGGGCAGAGATGGCTATCCAGGAAAGGTCCAGGGCTGAGCAGCGGCCCCCAAAGCCGAGAAGGGCCCAGGCAGGCTCTGGCAAACAGGACTGTCCCCCCCACTTGCCAGATGCACTGTGCTCCTTCCTGGAGCCCTTCCCCTCTTTAAGGCAGGGGTCCTGCCACTGGGCTGCTCATGGGGAAATGCCTGAAAAAGACCTTTCCCAACGGCCACTTGCTCACAGCAGGGAACCCTTAGGAGTCTTGACAAATCCAAATGCACTCCTAGGGTCACCTGTGGAGAATGGAGGGAAGAGTTAGGGCTGCTGGTCAGGGTTTGGCCTGCCCCTTCAGGCTGGGAGTTCCCCAACACATGGCGAGGAGCCCCAGGGCTCCTGCCGCTCAAGTTCACACTGCACATGCAGGGTGAGGCCTCTGCCCTGAGAGAGCCTGTCCTGGGTGCCAGCAAGCCTGAGGAGCTCCCCGGTGTGCGCACCTCAGAGGTACTGTTATTCCCCCCATTTACAGGTGAGGGCACCAAGGCTCCAGTGTCCCATTACTCTGGGGAGGAAGCAAGTGCCAACCAGGACGAAAGTCCCGATGCAAGAGCCCGGGGATGCGCCACCACCAGGCTGGCCCTAGCAGGCCAGCTGACTGGGACCTTTGGGACTCTCCCCTCTTAGGCGTTCACAGTGGGCGTGGGGAGGTCAGCCATCAAGACCCCTGGCAGCCCAGGACTGGGCAGGTCCTGTGTGCACAGCAGAGCACGCAGGGTGGACAGTCAGTAAACAAAACTCATTCCCAAGCTCAATGGCACCTTCGAGGATTTTCATCCTGTGTGTACCTTCCTCAAGTACAGCTTTGGCTCCTGGCCCAAGGGACTTTGGGGAACAGTGCTCAGAGTAATGCCCACACTGGAGGGAGGTGGGTTTGCAGGAGGGTCACACAGGGACATAAATGATGTGGACCTGCCCGCAGGTCCGTGTGTTGTGGGTGCTTGTCCTATGTCTCCAGACAAGTGACAACGAACAAATTCACATGGACTAAAGGAATCTGGTGGAGAAAAAGGGATGGTGTGGCGACTCTCTAAGTGGAAAAGAGAGGGAGGAGGGGAGGGAGAGGAGAGAGAGAAGGAGAGGGAGAGAGCGAGAGAGGGCCAGAGAGCAGAAGAGGGCCAGAGGGGGAGAGGGAGAGCCCAATGCCTAGACAGGCTTTTATTGACACTCCAGGATGGTCCTCCTTTACCATGCACAGGTTCACTTTAGGTGGTTACCATAACAAATGAAAGAATATTGCTAATCCCTTCAAAGATAAAGGTCATTTGCAAATGTAAAGGGAAAAGAGGTTGAACTGGTTACACCCAAACTTGAGAGGTTTAGCATAGGTTTTAGGAAGTTACTTTAAAGATATGCAGTAAATATTTGTTGCCTCAATTCAGGGTGAGGGAGTTTTTAGCAAAAGCAAGTCTCAAAGCAGCCTGGGTACAATGCAGGCCTGATTCCCCACGGGAGACCGAGCCCGGAGACTGATCCGTGGGTTTGCTTCCTGCCTGCCGAACACGCACCTGTTTTCAGAACAGAGCTGAGCTACATAAATGGCAGCTCCAGTGTTCAGTGGGAGAGCTGGGCATGTGGCTGCCAAACCCCTATCACCAGCTCCGCCCCCATACACCAGTTCCTGAAAAGATGTCCAGAAGACACAAGCACGGTGGCATCACTGCAGGCTGAGCCTGTATTGGGAGAGACGGCACTCAGCCCCAGTGACACCCACAGGGAGCTGGCTGGTCAGAAAGGGGCCATCTTCCCTTTCGGAGGCCTTGTTATCCCACACAGAGCCTCAGGGCGTGATTCCAAGAAGCTGGGGGCTTCCCAGGAACTGAGGTGACCAGGGGTGGGTGAGTGGTGGAAGGTTTGGCTGGCCCCCTCCTGGCACGTGTAAACACCTGTTTGAACTGCTTCTGTGAATGGGCACGGGTGGATAGGTGCCGTGCCTCCTCAGGCATTCTGAGGAGCCAGTTTTTGGTGACAGGAACTCTACTCCCCTGCAGGAGATACCAAGACCATCCCTGGGTCACTCAGACACAGCAGCTTCTGGCCTAGTTTCTGAAATCACACGTGGTGCATGGTCAAGGAGCCTGGTGGGCAGGGCCCTCACGGCCAAGCTTCTGCCTCAGGTGCAGAAAGGGGAGCACGTGGGGACCATGGGAAAGACTGGGTGCTCCATGGGCACAGAGGCCCCCCCAACCCCGTTCCTCTCTTACTGCCCAGCGTAGTCTAAGCCGCAGGGTGCGAGGGCCATGGATTACACTGGACACCCTGGGAGAGGACGTCAGCCGCCATCTGAGGGTGGATGCTGTGTGTATATGAAGGGACAGAGGTGTGACTGGGGTCCAGGGGACGACTGCTAGCAGTGCACTTGTGGAGGTGCCCAAGGTAAACCAGAACGCAAGCCTCTGGAGTGGGCGGTAAGACCCGAGGCTACCATGCCCACCGCACCACGATCGGCCAAGAACTCGTCCTCATCCCCAGGCCCTGTAAGCATGTCAGAAGGGGGTACGCATGCATGGAACTGAGAGTGCTAACAGTGTGAGAGTAAAATAGGAAGGTGATCTGGGACCATCCCAGGGGGTGCCCCGTGTAATCATGGGGCCCTTAAAAGTGGAAGAGGGAGGGAGAACAGGAGGTCAGAGTGACAGAGTGTGAGAACTAGCCCCCTCTTACTGGCTCCAAAGATGGGGGACGGGCCAAGGGTCAAGGAATGCAGAGGCTGGAGAAGATGGGAAGGCCAGAAAGGCTTCTCCCCAGAGCCTCCAGGAGCAATGCAGCCTGCTGACACCTTGACATTAGCCCAGGGAGATGCATTTCAGATTCCTGAGCTCTACCATTGAAAGACAATGAATGTATGCAGTTTTGAGCCAGTAAACATGTGGTAGTCTGTTGCAGCAGCAACAGAAGACAGACAAAGTGGGGAAGTTCAGCTTCCTTTAGAGGCCGACGTCAAGGCTTTTGAAGCCTCAAGCAGGTTTCTGAAGGGGGCTGCCTCTCTGGCAGGAAGGACAAACCCACACTCCTGCCACACCTCACCCTCCCACGCAGGCGGCATCACTGACAGCCCGGCCGGGCCTGAAATCCCATGCCCAGGCTGTGGCACCAGATCCATGAGTGAGGATGGGCCGGCAGCCCAGCTGGGCGGTCTCCTACATGCAGACCCATCTGCTCTGGCTGTTTCTCCTGCAGCTTCTGGGACTGGCGTGCTCTTCACATCACCGCCAAGTGCTCACTGCACCAGGCTCTGCGGAAGGTGCCAGAGAGATAAGTGGTACAGTCCCTGTCGTTCCTTGTGAGGAAAGTCCAAGTGTTTTCTTGGTGGGAAAACAAAATTTAAAAATGTACAACTCCAATTGTTCTTACACAGCAGAGATATGCATTGATGTGCAGGATGGTGAGAGCTGAGGAGGATGCCACAGTGGCGGGCCCAGCACACCAGCACATGCAGGAGCACAGGCAGAGCCCGGCGGCAAGGTCAGCCGGCTCCCTGCTGGGCCTCCACGTGGAACTGTGAGGATGTTTCTGTGTCATCATGCAGGCACACCCATGTGCTCGGACTGCCGGCGGGTGTGGTGCAGCCACCCTACCTTGAACACCTTGATCTGGCAGCTGGCAGAGTGCAGGTGCTCGGTGTACTCCCCATTCTCGTTCTGCTTAAATGTATCGATCTGCACTCGAAAAGGCACTCCCTTCTCGCCCCCATGCTTCCGTGGGGTGAACTCCGTGCTGATACAGTGCACCTGTGGGGAAACGTGGGGCTGGCAGGGAGAAGAGGACAAGGGCGGGCTCCTCTCCACATGCAGGCTCCCATGTGTCTGGTCAGGTACACACCAGACTCAACCGCCCTTCTCCCCAGTGCTACCCACTGTTGGGCAGATGGTCTCCCCTCACCTGTCCACAAAGGACACGCCCTCCCACCTTTGTCCCTTGACTTCAGAGGCCCTGCCTGACCAGCTAAGTCCTTGCCACTGCTCCAGGCCCACTGACCCCAAGGGCCCCATCCTCACTCTTCACCCAGAGACCTCCCTTGGCAAATGCTAAAGACTGCAGGGGGCCCCCAAGCTCCACGCCACACAGCCTGGTATCCAGGATCCTTGGGCCAGGCCAGAGGAGGAGGCCAGAACCATTTCTGTGTTTCCCTAAGTTCCTGCCGCACAGAAGGCACTTGATGTACACTCATTATTATAACACTGTTTTAATAATACAATATACATTATTATAATACAATAATATTGTAATGATGGTTTTAAAATACAACAAAAATATTGAAATTATGAAAAAAGATCACTACCTTCTACTGAGTGATGATTACGAACGGGCACTGAAGTAAAGGCTATATATTCGGTATCTGACTGACAAGATGCTCACACAGGGGCCACAGGACAGGGCGAGAGGCAGGGTGAGCCCCGGAGCAGGGCACGTGGCCAGGCCCTCAGCCAGCTCCGTCTTCTGTCACGTCTAAGGCTGGACCCACACCAGGGACTTCACCATTAAATAATTAATGTACTAACAGAAACTATGATGGAAAATTCTTTTACTTCAAATTATGTATGCTAGGAAATACTTTGTTTCATAAAAAGCTTACATATTCATAAGCGAACCCCGCACAGCATTCCAGGACACGCTAATCCTGTCCCAACCCCAAGGCCAACCAGCTCTGATTATGGGGCACTCCACGCTTCCCCCCCTTCAGCCTCCTTCCCTGCAACAGCGAACAGAAGCCCAGCGGGGCCACGCCTTGGCTGGGTCTGAGGGACTGCACAACAGACCCCAGCTCGGGCTCCCCAGGGAGGGCGACCTCCCTCCCGCGTACCTGAATGAACGCAGAGGCTCTCTTCGAAGGGTCCCACAAAAACTCGACTGCGTTCAGCTGGGTTGGGCTGGCCCTGGGGTCCAAGATACCAACAGACAGTGGGATATCTGCGCACACACACACAAAGTGCAGCTGTCAGCCACTCCCAGAGCAGCAGCAGGAGGGACCCTCACAGGCCCGACTCTCTGACCACGCCGGCAACGCCAAACGTCCCAACGCCGAGCTTCAGGCAGCTCCTCTGGCAGAAAGCCTGACTTGAGTGGCCACTCGCGACTCATTAGCCTTTGCGCTGTTTCATTTGGCTGCACGAAGGCCTGCCTGACGCTGTGGCTCCTCGCGCTCCTGCTGTCACTCTAACCTGGGAATGCCGAAATCCTCTCGGCCTCAGCTGTGAATAAAGGACTGTGAGCACTGCATGGGCCCCCACAATCCCGCTTCCACTGCCCACCTGTGATGCCATCCTTACTTCATCACTTATCAAAATCCTTTAATGCACGATCCCTCTGCAAAGCCTTCCCTGGACTCCCTGACAGCAGGTCTTTCATCTCCAGCTGCCTTTCTTTCCCACCAAGCAGGAAACACTCTGAGAGCAGGCCTGGCAGCACGTTCACCTCTGCCCACTCCCACAGGGCTTCACACAAGGCAGGAGTGCACTAAAATGCCCTGCACAGTCCAGATGGTGTCCAGGAAGAACTCCAACATGCAGAAGCATCTTGGGCTCATCTTGGTGGGGGGACTCACCAATGTCCAAGATCCGGTCCCCAGGCCGGCTCCACCGCCAGCCCTCCAGCTGCTGGTGCTCTGTATACTGCAGCCGACGGTCGTGGAAAACCACACGGATGATGCTCTGGGAGGGGAGGCAGGCAGGAGGAAACTGAGTGTGGCTGCCAAGAGGGACTCAAGAGGAACCCACCCACCTGTACCTTCTGAGCCAGGGGCCAGGCCTCTGCCCTTCAAGGTCACGCTTCCTGGAGCTGCCGTCACAGCTCTGTAGCCCCTGTGCTGCTCCACAGAACCCCAAGCGCACTAACGGCAAGAACAGTGATGACTGCCCTTTCGTCCATGATTACTAAGTGCTTTACATACATGGCTGATTTACAAATCCTTCTGTGCAGATGAGCAAACAGAAGCTCAGAAAAGTTCAGTAAGTGGCAAAGCCAGGCTAAATCACAGAGCCCGGCCCACCTGCCCAGGGCCCCCGGCTCTCAGCGCTGCGACCTGTCCTTGTTTCCTCGGAAAGCACACTGAAGGCACAGGAGCCCAGTCTCCCTCCAGAGCCCCCAGGCCAAGCCTGGCCCCCACAGCACGTCCTGGCGCTGAGGCCCCAACCAACCCCAGCAGGGGGGCGTCCCACAGGCTTACCTTGACGTACTTTGTGTTCAGATCTTGAAAGTCTCCCAGCTTCCGATTCTCCAACAGCCGAATTTCGTAAGACTGACCTGGAGGAGGGTTAGCGGTACATTTCTCATTTCTGAGTGTTTTCAAAGTTGGAGCTCACCCAGCAAGAGGCCCTTCTCTACCTCCTCAGTGCCCACCGAGGCCTCACGGCCAAGGAGGAAAGCAGGGAAGGAAGCCCACGTCCAGCTCCAATCACCCCCTGGCCTGGAGAGCCCCGTTTGCCCACCCAGCCTGGTTGGGTCAAGGGAACATACTACAGGACCCTTGAGAACCAGCACCTCTGTGATTTTCAAAGAAACAGAATCCAACAAAACACAGTTAGCATTACATCTGTGGAACATAACTTCATATTATTTCTTCATGAAGAATGTCCCACACACCTGGATGAAGAGCACAGCTACTTAAATCTGTATTAAACTGACCACACACTCCCTGGGAGCAGGCTTAATGAAGTGAATGGAAAAGCCTGTTAAACATTGTCTCTGATTGCAGAATGAAAAGCATTTCCCCCAGTTAAAGGAACTGCATGCATTTGAAAGGGTGTGGGGATTCTGTCTGGTGACAGGTAACCAGCACGAGCTGCTTAAAGAATACAAATGAAAGGACTCATCCGTAACAACAAACAAAAAGTGCACATGCACAAACTACACACATTTTATTGGAAAGGTAAGTGCAGTCTGACTGAATGGGACATGCGAGGGTTCTAGGTGGAGAGACCGGACATCAAAGGGTGTCCGTTTTTCCTGAGTTAAGTGAGCTGGACCACACGTCTAACACACGCTAGCGCGTCACCACTTAGCACAGGGTGTCTGACAAGTAATGGAATAAACGACTTCATAATTGGTACCGGTAAATCTGATTCACAGTTTTTAAAAAGTGTTTAAAACAATGAAAGACTCACAAGAAACTACAACAACAGCACAGCAAGGCCTCGAGCACCCAGGCCCACCTCCCTGGGCAGCGGCACCAGGGGCCTGACCACGGCGCAGCTCCCCATCGCCCTGGGTTTGGCGGGTTTGCCCCCCCTTTTTTGTTTGTGCTTATGTGTCTAGGTCCATTACCTGTTTCCACACGTGAAGGTTAGCTATTTTTTTCAAAGTGCAGACCCTCACCTCACAGCAGACATCAAAACAAGTTACCACTGGATTTAAAAGTTAATTTCAAGGTTTTATTTTAACATGAATGACTACTTATCAGATACTCAGTAGGGAAAGACTTTAGGAACCTGAAATCACAGGGGGAAAGTAAAATCCAGAATGAAAAAAAAAAAAAAAAAAAAAAAAAAAAAAAAAAAAAAAAAAAAAAAAAAAAAAAAAAAAAAAAAAAATATATATATATATATATATAGTGCAAACAACAAACTAGGCACAACACAAACCCAGTGGCTAACAGTCTTGAAATAACTAAAAGAGAAATGATCAGAAAAATACGAAGGCTGCCTAAGACCCCCTTATAGTGGGCTGAGCGGTGCCCCCACCCCTAGGTAAGTCTACACCTAATCTCCAGAACCTGTGAGTGGAGTCTTCCCAGATGCAATTAAGTTAAGACTCTTGAGATAAGGAGATCATCCTGGACTGTCTCACATGTCCCGAGTCCAGTGACAAGTGTCCTTGTAAGAGCCACACAGAGGAGACAGAAGGAAGAGGAGCCACATGAATGAGTGAGTGGAAACCCTCATGAGGCAGCCGCAAGCCAGGCCCGCCTGCAGCCCCAAACGCTGGAGATGATGAGGAACCGTCACCCCTCAGGCCCCAGAGGAGGCACCACCTGCCAGATTCCCAACTTCTGGCCTCCAGAACTATTGGAGAATAAACTCCATTGTTTTAAGTTAATATGTTTGCAGTCATTTGTTAAAGCAGTCATGGGAAACTAATACACAAAATGAACAATAGAACGACCAAAAAAATTTGAAATTCAACCATTCATTCCAAATATTTGCTGAGCGACAACTATGAGCCACATGCCGTGCAATGCCAGGCCCCGGAGCTGGCAGAACAGACATGGCGCCATGAGCCACCCTGGCTCCCACCAGGGTACAGACAATGCTGGCCAAGCCCAGGAATGCCCACTCGGAACCCCTCTTCTCAGGAAGGCGGGACCCCTACCCAGCTTCACCAGCCCATCTTACAGGACAGGGCACACTTAGTGAGCCCACCACGGCCAGGCCAGAGCAGTGCCCGAGGCACATCACATCAGAGGGGAGAGGCACCACCCCCATGCCCTTCCTGCCCACCTGCCATTCAGAAGACAACTCACAGAAGGGTCTCGCTGACCTAACCGACGCTTCTGACCTTCTGAAAGGGCCAGACTTGTGACATCCATTGTCGGGCTCCCGAGCCAGCACTCCCTCCAGGGCAGCATAAAATGAAGCCTCTCACACCGGAGCTGGTTTTTCCAGTGCTCCCCACCTTCCCCGAGGAAGAAGGCAACAGGCTCTGGCTTGAGGCCCAAGGCCCCAGTGGTCATTACTTGGCTCCAGGGCCTGATTAATACTGACTCCGAGCTTTGCAGGACAAGCTCAGCTGATGCCCAGCAGGAGGGACCTGCTGCTCTACACAGAGCGGCTTTAAGAGGGGCTTTCGACCCCAGTCACAGCCTCCTCGACCAGCAGCAGAGGCCTGACCCAGGCGCTAGCCCTTCCTCAACTCCTGCTCTTGCACCCCTCCCAGCCACTCCGCACCTCGCCTCCCAGACACCGGCCTCAGGAGACGGCCAGCCTCCCTCCCCCTGCCTGCCTCCGTGCCAGCACCCTGGCCTCCCCACACTCTGTTCTCACACAGCATAGCACCATCCAGGCGGCCACTGTTCAAGGTCAGATGTCAGCTGACGAGCAACATGAAAGCTAAACCAACCCGGAGTACATAGGTATGTCTCTGCTTGGTCGGTCATCCTGGGGCACGAGTAGGGCCGTGAAGCGCGGGCCCTGTGAAGGCACTGACTGTTCTGCTCAGCACGGTACTGTCTGGCACATAGTAGGTGCTCAGCAAAAGCTCGAGCACGGCTTTATCTTCTTCGCTGCGCTCCTCTGTGCTAGAACTAGAGGGCTTACAAAAGACACTCCTGCCCTCACAGGGTTAGCAATTTCCTGGGGTGCACTAAACAGCACAGGAAAAACACTAATATAAAGCAGAATCTGGAAAACTCCTCTAAGAGATGGGCAACCCTCACCTGGAATGGGGAGGAGTGGCAGCAAGAACCATGGTATGAGCAAAGAGATGACATCAGAGAGAGTCTAAAGAGTGGGCAGGATCTCGACAGGGAGGGGGCAAATGGATAGGGAAGTTCCCGTAAGTAAAACTGCAGCAAGGACGTAGGAGGGGGGAAGTGTGCCTCTGGGCAACAATAACCAACAGCTCTCACCCACTGGGTGCTTGCCCAGGGGCAAAGCTTGCTGGCATCAAGCCACCTGGGTCTCTGGACATGTCGGTGGGGCGTTTAGGGTGAGCCCAATGAGAGAAGGGAGCAGAGGCTTGGAGGGGCTCCCGGGCTTGGGCAGGCACGCACAGCGAGTCAGTGGCAGAGCCAGAAGCAGAGACTGAACGCTCCCAGCAGCTGTCACACTCTTTGCCATGTCCTGTCCTGTGGGTGTCCTTTGCCAGTCAGAGGAACTCTGTAGTTCTGCACAGTCCTCAGCTTCTCCTTTCTGGAAGTCACTTATTTGTGCAGCAGAAAATGCCTGCCTACAATGCCTCATGGCACTTAAAGCACCCCTACCTTTGCCATCCGAGTGAAGACGGTGTTTTTCTCCTCCCTCAGGACTAACAACACAGAGGAGTCCTAGGACGACCAGCTCAGCCTGCCAGGTGACCTCAGAGATGCTGACTCCCTTTTCCTGCCCACAAAATGCTGTTTCCTGCACTCTAAGCAGCAATCTGAGAGGAAAAACCAATCACCCCAGCAAACCATGTTAGAGCCTGTTCTAATTCTCCATCACTGACCCCACTTTACAGAGAGACTCAGACCCAGAGGGGTTGGGTACCTTACTGAAGACCGAGCTTCCGTGGATTGAACACTAAGCCAAGGTACTCCTCACAGTGTCTAGTGTCTTCAAAAGGGCCCTCCTGCTTCTGATATTCAAGGAGTCCATCCATTTCATTCCTCCTGAATTTCCTGATCATCATTTTATTTCATGACCCTCGAAGCCCTCCCCTTCCTTTAAGGTCGAATCCTGACATCCCACGACCTCTGACCTCTGAGTCAATTAGTCCGTGTGGAATATGCTGCCATGCTGCAGCACAAGGGTTGGTATTTGCTTCCTCCCGACAAACCTGTCCCTGTAAAAAACACATATCCTGACCCATTTAAGACACCCTGCAAGTCACAGCAGCCAAAACCATGTCATCTGTGGCATCAGGACAACGGACCAACGGGAAGGGACAAAGAGCCCACAGACACACTCGCAGATACTTGGAAACTCGATCTATGGCTGAGAATGAGAGAGCTTTTCAAGCGTGCAGGACGACTGGTCGTCCATTGGGAAAAATAAATCCCTGCCTCACACCATACAAACAGATGCGTTGCAACTCTAGAGGCAAACCCTAAGGAAGCATTTGACATGCTCTGGGAGACCGGCAAAAACTGCTGGTTACAGGGGAAAACGTCAACCACCTACGGATCCAGCGAGAGAAACTCAGGTACGCGGACTCTATCACTTGACTGAGAAAGGACTAGCACACGGCACTTAAACGCTCTAGAGACACACATCAACATGGAGAAGTCTCAGGAGCATGGCATCAAACAAAAAAAGCACATGGGGGTACACACCAACCACCTGCATAAGGTTGAAGACACACAAACGACACCGTGCACCTTCAGGACTGACGACGCACAGTGGAAGTCTGAGAACGTGCTCCAGAGGCCAGCCAGCACGGATTTCACAGGCTGGTTTTGCTTCTGGTGAGGAGGAAAGGTAACAGGACTAGAAAAAAATAGAAATGAGAAATGAATTTGGTGAGGTTGAAAAACCTGCATTGAGCAGGACTACCTGCCCTCACTCTCTACGGCGTCAGTCGCTCCGAAATGAAAATACTTGCATCGCACGCACACAACAGATGAGTGGGAGAACGCTGGAGCCAGCAGCTGTCGCTCTGCACTGCGCTGTGGCTGTGTTTCTGACTCCCCAGCACCACCCTAGAGGGAGGGTCCCTCGGGTTCCTTGCTCAGCAGTCACTGTACCTCCCACACCACTACCCTCTGCGTGCCACGGACGTGCTGGTACCAGGCATCCTGAGACACTGCTGTGCCGTGTTTACCCCGCTCATTCACATACCACCCCAGTTTTGCCACTGAAATTAAAAACATTCTGAAACCTGAAGAGTCTATTTCATTAACTCACTTTTTAAGTTTGATTTTTTAAAGTGTATGTCACACCTGCATGTACAAAATCATAAGCATATACTATAAGTGAACAGTCACTGTGAAACTTAGACAGACATGCGACAACCAGTCTCCCACATACCCCTAGCACCCAGGTGTGGCACCTGAGCTCACAAATGCACCTACCACTTACTACTGGGTGAATGGCTCCATTTGTGAGCGTCGTTTTCCATGTCTCCGAAAAGTGGAGGCTACTGGTAGTTCCACGCAGGGGGTTGTGGGAGAACTGAAGGTGCATCCAGCATGGATGGTGCACAGGAAGCCTTTGGCTGGACCTCCCAGCCTGTCAGCGCTGGGAGGCAGTGCAGGGGCCCTTCCAGCCAGTGGTGGCCTTTCCACAGCCTCACACCCTTCAAGACAGCTCCCTCTAATATCTCTGGCCCCACCCTCCACTTTGGAGTTGTTAAAGGCCTTTTAAAGCAGGGAAGGAGCCCTGGGTCAACACTTGGTGATGTAAACTAGCCCTCCACAGGTGGCCACCAGCCTGGCTCAGAGGAGCCCAGCCAGTGCCTGGAATGGCAGGAGTCTGAGGAAGGGAGCTCACAGGCTGTGCTCTCACCTCCCACCCTGGGGGCAGTGGCCTGCAGAGCCCTGGTGACCCCGCCCAGTTTAGCACTCCAACCTCAGCCCACAGGGAGGGGCGGGGGCTCCTGGGCTACACTCAGGCCCAGTGGGGAGCCCCAGGCTCCACCTGGAGGAGAAGGGCCCCATCAAAGGTCCCTGAAGCCATTCCAAAGGGTTGGAAGTTTCTCTCTTCCCCAACCCTAGGCTGCACTCAGCCTCCACCCTTTTGCCCTTTCTCCCCCCACCCCACACAGAAATGGGGGAGGGAGGGCAACGAGAATAAGGGATAGCAGAGAGAACTTTTCCGAGGAAAACAAAATGAAACACACACATTCAGCACTTGACACTGTGCCTGGCCCAGGCAGATGCTCAACAAACTTTTGCTTCTCTTCTTCCACACAGCCCACAACCTCCAACATCTCCTGGCCCGCCCACAACCTCCAACATCTCCTGGCCCAGCGTCAGCGACCTTGCTCTGTAAAGGGCCAGGAGTAACTATTCTCAGCCGTGTGGACCACAGATCTCTTCACGACTACTCAGCTCTACCTCTGTAACCAGAAAGCAGCCACAGACAGTATGTGGGTGAAGGGCATGGCTGTCTTCCAGTAAAACCTTATTTGAATTTTCACAGGATGTTCAACCTTCCTGCTGCCGTCTTCCTGCCTCCCAACTGCTCTGGGCACTCTGCAACTGCGCCCCTCAGCTGCCTTGCGTGGTGGCTAAGTCGCAGCCCCCCCAACTGGACTGAAAGCTTTTGATGCCAGCTACCAGTTTACCCAAGCCAATTTGCACACATGCACACACAGGCACACACATGAGCCCCTATACAGCACTGGCATGTGATAGACTTCAAGTGATGGTGGCAGAACTTGATATAAATTCCCTAAAGCAAGTAACAGAGCTGAAACGAGTCAGCCAAACCAAGAAGTGCATGAAAGATGCTCAGCCTCCCTAACGGTCAATGAAATGTCAAATTCAAGTAATTCTCTCAGCCTGCCAAAGTTTGAACAGACTGCTAAGACCCCATGGGGACGAAAGATGGTGATGGACTCCCACACATGCTGGAGGTGGGAGGCACCTTGGCACAGCCGACTGGGCATCCAGACCACACCCACCAGCACAGTGAATGAAAGCCGGGGTCCCAGCTGCCACATCAGAAAAGTGCTGACTGATCCACACACAGTGTGACTGCTTTTATTTAAGATGTCATATACACACCCCTGTGAGCACTTCCCTTTTAGATTATATACATCTTCAGCATCTGCTTGTTAAAAACTAGGAATATATTACAGATGCATTTGAAAAAATACAAAACAAAAAGGAGGGAGCGCCACACCCTGTTCCAAGCATGTAACAGATGTCCACCAGGACAATGGTGGATATTTTTATTACAAGGCCAGGCTGGAGCCCAGAGCCCATCATACAGGAGGGCACTTGGGGAAGAGAGTCTTCATTTAATAAACAGAACAGCAAACACAGGAGGTCGCACCTCATGCAAATGAGGTCCAACATGAAGAGGTCCTTCCAACCCAGCACCTCTCTGGGCGACCACCCTGAGAACCCACGAGGACAGTGAGACTGTGCCCATTTTAGAGGTGCGGAAACCAAGGCCCAAAGCGGTACTGATGTGGTCAAGGCAGTGGTGAAGGCTCAGCACAGCCTGTGGCCTGGCCCAGGGCAAGAGGGAAGGAGGAGCTGAGATCAGGTCAGACACACACAGTTGAGCTGGACGCTCCCACGTCCTGGTAAGTTCGCGAACCTGTCTGCATCGCGCACTCTGCATCTAACAAATTGTTCCTTGCAGAACTGCTACAAGGCTTAGATGAGGTAATGTCCTCCAGCCCGGCATGTACCACTTCCAAACGACGACTGTTGAACGCTCCCTCCAGTACGGAGCCGGCCCACCACAGGCCACTGTACTCACGGTGCTGCACAACTTTGCTCCAGCCGTCACGACAGCTCCACACACAGAATGAGCCTGCTGCCCAAGGCCACCCAAGGTCACACAGCCAGAAGACAGCTAGGCTGGGACGTGCCCTCAGGTAGGGATGACTCCACCGGAAGGGGTTTGGGTGGGGAGGCTCAAAGGCTTCAGGGGGTAGGGAGGTAGGGGACGCCAGACAGGCCGCTGTGACGCAGGCACTGCCTCCACAGGCCCCCCCCCCCACCCCGCTCCCGCCTCCCCTGTGCTGTGCCCACCAGGCTCTCCCGCAGAGAGGCTCTGCCCAGTGAGCGGAACCCAGTGCAGGGCCTCCTGCCCAGATCACGATGTTCCCAAGAACAGGAGGCAATTGCCCCGGCCAGCCAAGATTTACAGGTTGTTTACTTTCCAACAGTTGCTGCTCTGGATAATTAATGCCACATAAAACATAATGGAGGCCATCGTTACCTCAGAGAGAGGAGGGCTGGGCACCAACCCTCCCGTCCTGATGGCAGACAGAGAGAGCAAATGCTGCCCATACTGTGCCCGGCACAGGAGGTTTGTCTTGTCACTTGAATACGTGCAGCATTAGGCAAGTTTGCGGACACAGAGTATTCACACACAGGCATGCTTCAGGGAAAGGGCCCTGCCATCAGCAGACCTGGTCCCAACCCTGAGGCCCTGTCGCTGGGCGACCATGGGCGAGGCGCTTCACCTCCTCACGAACACGCACAGTGGCCCGGGACTAGGCATCACGCCTGGCACATGGCAGGTGTCCAGTAAGCACCTGCCAGCTAGTGAGTGAGTGTGCACTGCACAGAGAAGTAAAGGAGTAAGTCATGACCTGGAGTCTTTCCAGAGAAAAACCTGTTTTCGGGCCAGGGCAGGGAAAAGACAAGACGCTCCTCTTGTCTTAAGCATCTTATAGTATCGAAAGTGAGGAGATAGATGCTCAGGAAAAGGATGGAGGCATGTCCGAGCGATAAAGGAGCCAATCCGAAGAAGCTCCCAGTGACCACACCTGGCCCAATTTGAGCAACAAACTAGAGAGCAATCATGCTGACTTTTAACCACAGAATAAAATAAATATCCACGAGTCCACACTGATACAATAAGCATGTACATATATAAACTGATGGGAGAAAAGAGAAAGCTCTTTCTTACAGTGGCATCCCAATGGCGGAATGTGGGAAGAAGAGGGGAATAAATGGAGGTCAGTGCAGACAAGACCCACCAATGGATGCTGCAATTAGTCGGCGCAAGTCTGAGGATCATTGAGCTATCAGCCTAGTCTCTAAGCACCTGCCCCCAACATTTACTACTTATAGAGGGAAAAACAGTAGAAAACCTGGCAGGACCTGACCATCAAAGTTACTGCCACCATCAAGTAGGAAGACCACTCAGCATCATGGTCCCCTACTATGACGCACTGGCAAGGGCCCAATGTCCCTTCTGTGGCATTCTTGCCAAAAAATGCATAACCTCAATCTCATCTTTAAAACCATCAGAGAAACCCAAATTGGGGAGCACGCACCAAACTGACTGGTAAGACCTCTGGAAATGTGAGGCTCGTGGCAGAAAAGGAAAGACTGAAGGACAGTCACAGACTGGAGTCTAAGTGCCACGTGGGGCCCTGGACAGAAACCTGGAACAGGAAGAGGGCGGGCAGCAGTAGAGGAACGGGCACAATTCAATCGGAGATGCAGGAGAGTGAACAGAACCCCGGAGTGTGACTGCCTGGTTTCAACGATTCTGCCATGATGATGTGCTGACTTGATGGGGAGCTGGGTTAAAGGCATACAGGAATTCTTGGCATTATTTTCGACTTCTCTTGCAGTCTAAAATTATTCTCTTTTTCCTCCCCATGACGCCCTGGGTTCCCAAGCCCCACCCAGCACTGGGGACAGTAAACCTGAGTGGGGCCCAGGGTGAGCCAGCTCGTAAGCACTGCTGGCAGATTCTCCCTCAGGGGCCTCTGGACCCCGGGACACTTGGTCAGCATTTTAAAAAACGGTTTGCTTTGCTGTGAGTGGCATCTCTTTCTCCTACTTTATTTCATACTGGGTTGTTGCTGGTACATAGGAAACTCACTGATTTCTCATGCTACACTTGTATCCAGCTGCACTGCTGCACTAGACCTAGGAAAACCACAGACCGTCCACCCATCTGGGTCCCTCCGCAATGGTCCTCACAGGTCAACCAGCACAGGGCCACAAAAGAGAGCCACGCGTAAAATACATGTACACAAATGGCATTCAATTCTACTCCTGTTATTAAAAAGCAGGCAAGTGTAAATAAAAATAAAGTGCTAGTTTTCTGTGTGAATATTAGAAAAGATTCAAACGGTGAACTATATAGAACACAGGCAAGAATGTGGAGACATAGGTACCGCCCTGCACAGGTGGGAGGGGCATAAACACGGAAGTTAGTGAGACAAAGGACAGTAAAGAGCAGAAAATCAAATCTCCAAGATAAGGTCAGAACTGTGACTCACCCAGGCACCTCCCCTCGAGCCCTGGACCCATATCCATGCTGAGGCTAAGGGCATTCACAGGCCCTTGATCAACCAAGATCCTGATGTGGGAGCCAGACAGTCATATCCCAAGCACCACTGTCTGGACCCAGCCGGCCCATTTCTGTCTTAGCCTCTGGTAAGGTAGACAAAGGATTCTCTGGGAGCAAGCAGGGCTTCTCAGTATAGCCCTGAGACAACCAAAGCCTCCTTTACCCTTTGACCCCCAGGCCTTCCAGAGGAGTGTACGCCTGTGGCCCACCTCAGGGAACAGCTCCACTGTTAGCCACTGCTTCCAGAGGAGAGAAAAAGGAGAGGGTGGGTGCAGCCATATTTACACAGGGCCACACCCGGTCCAGCTGAGCCTGCCACCTAGCCAGGCCAACAATCCTCCCCTGGGAGTGTGGAGCTGGAAGGAGGGAACGAGAGCAGCAGCCTCCCTAGGTGTTGCCAGCAGCTCCTGATCACAGAGGCAGGGAAGCTGCTGGGAAGAGACAGCATGAGGCAGTTCCCCAGAGAGGAAGAGAAAGGAGAGTCAGAGAATCCTCATGGGGTCTGAGCCTCTGCTTTCAGCTTGCTCCTGAGGCCCCACAGCTGCACTGCAGCCGGGCCTTGAGCCCCAGCTTTTGTGCTGCCAGTGGGTGGCCAACAGTGGCCCTCAGAAGAGGTCCCATCACTCTGTCATCACCTGCCAGAAAGATGGACAGTAACGAGTGCTGGATGAGGACAAAGTGGAACCCTCCCACACCGGTGGGAATGTACAATGGTGCAGCCACCACTGGGAAACAGTCTGGCAGCTCCTCAAAACATTAAACACAGGGTCACCATGTGATCGAGAAGTTGTACGCCTAGGCGTATGTACACAGGAACAGCGAGAACACAGGTCCACACAAAAATGTGCACATGAATGTTCACAGCAGCATATTCCTATCAGCCACAGAGTGGCAACGACCCGAATGTCCACCAACTCAAGAATGAAAAACTAAAATCAGGTACATCCATGGAATGAAGTGTCACTGGGCAGTGACAAGGCACGAGGTTGTGGCCCTCGAGAATGTCGTGCTGAGCGAAAGCGGTCAGTCTGTGCCACAGCATTTACAGGGAGTGTCTAGAATGGGCAAATGCTGGGGAGGGGGGGGTAAGAATGGGAACTAGTTACTGATGGGTGAAGTTTACTTTAGGAAGAACGTTCTAAAATTAGTTGTGGTGATAGTTTAATATATTTAGTTAAAAATGTACTAAAAAACATGAGCTGCATAGTTTAAATGAGTGGACTGCATGGTATGTGAATTGTATCCCAACAGAACTATTTTTAAAAAAAGGAGATCAGATTAAAGTGTGACTCTGTGACCCGGGGCAAGTCACACAGACTTGCTGGGCCTCTGTTCACCCACCTGTAATGCAGAGGAGTGAGATGGGGGTTGCCTAAGCTAGGTCGGTGCTTCTCAGACTTTCATGTGTTCGTAAATCGCTGGAAACTTGTTAAAATGCAAGCTCTCGTTCAGTTGCTCTGCATTTCTAACCAGCTCCAGGCGGCGCTGCTGCAGGGGCCACCTGTTCAGTAGCAGGTCATCAGAGACATCTCAGGCCTCCTCTCGCTCTGACACTTCAGGGGTCTGCTCTCACCCAGCTCTGTGGGTTCCCAGAGCAGACGTGGTCTCTCCTTCCCCTTCAGGACTCAAAGGGTCCTCTAACCACCCAGAAGAAGTTTCCAGGACACGATCAAGAACCTCCCAAATCCACCTGGGCACGGAGCCCCTGGCTGTGCACACACAGGTCCTCAACCTACAAAGCACAGAGCCATGGGTGCGGCAGGGCCCACGTTTTCTTTGCAAGGTCCATCCCTCTCCTTCTGGAAAGAAAAAAGTGAAGATCAGCAGTACCCTCGACGCAGCGGCTAACAAATGCTAGCGCATCCTAGCATCTGTTCGCTGGGCTGTTTAGCGGACCCAGATTCCTGCCCTCCCAGTCCTGACACAGCAGGAACCACACACTCCGGGAGGTTCTGCGGCTCCTGCGTTTGGTTCAAGGCCAAATGGCACTCGAGAGCCACTCCGGAGGGAACGCACAACTGCACTCCAAGAGAGATGTCAGGACCCGTGACACATGCTGACAAGCCAATTCCACCCTCCAGACCTCAGTTTCCCCATCAATAAATGGTTGAGTGAGATACCCTCAAGGTACCCAAAGGACATTCACATGTGAGACAAGGTGACAGGCAAAACAGAAGGTAGAAAGGGAGGCCAGCTGTCCACCTCTGGCCTCCAGCCAAGAAACACCAACACCTCACACAATGGGTTTCTTTGCCAGATGGCTCCACAGGAAGAGTGTCCCATGGGCCTGTGAGAGGGACACAGCCCTGAGAAGGAGACACCTATCCTTCTCCTGTGGCCTCTACAGACTCCAAAACTGTCCACAGCTGGGCTCACACCTGGGCTCATCCCTGGCCCTGCCTCAGCAGGTTGAATGACCCAGAAGCATCCATCTCTCCTCTGGGCTTCCTCCCTCCTCTTGTGAAACACTTACTCGTGTTGAGTGGCTATTTTGACACAACAAAATACAAAAACACCTTCCTCCTTCAGAGGAGATAATCTGCATACATTCTTCTAAGTAGTAATTCTACCGTGACCCACCTGAAACCTGACTCAGGGATCCACTGACAAAGAGTCAATAAAGTGGTTCTTCCTGCCCCTGACCTTCTTCCCTGCTCCCCTTCTCTCCACACACCCCAAAAAAACAGCCAGACTTAATTAACAGCAGGAGAAGTAACATTTACTAAGATCTGCTGATACGCCCGCATTAAATATGAGTATCCTCCTACAAGGTACCATACAAAGCATGACCCTTTCTACCTGTGCAGTGACCAAAGCAGAGTCCGTTAAGCCTGGTCCTCCGGCCCCGCTGATGGTCTGTCCTGGCTGGTTCAGGGGCAGGGCACTCCCAGGTGCCGGGCAGTCAGCTGTGGCCCACCAGCTACTGGCTGAGGACAAAGCCTTGGCGCCCTTTGGAACCAGGGAGGGCGTGCTGACAGCCACAGAAACGCCTGTGCTGCGGGTCCCGTGGCATCTGGGCGGTGCCTCATGAAGTTCAAATTATGGGCACTAGCCCGTCTGAGTTGCCGCTGAAATTCTGGAGTGCGCCACTTTGAGCATTTTTACAGTTAAAACCCAGGTACCTGGCGGAAACGGGAGCTGTCGTAAAGGGCTGCTGCCCAGATAGAAGAGCGTGCACAGCAGCAAGCAGACAGGATGCATCACAGAAGCCATCGAAGCCCCTGAGCCACTAACAGTGGGGACCAGTCCTCTGTCATCACAAGCTGTGTTCGGCAGCACGCGGTGAAGCTGCGAACAGGGCCTCCTTTTCACGGAGGGACACAGCAGACCTCCTTGACTGGGGACAGACAAGCAAGTCCTCTCAAAGTTCATGTCGTGGAGTATCATGATGGCTCATCTGGAGGGCACACATGGTCACTCACAGGCATCAAAATGCTTCCAGTCCCAGGAGACTGAGGCCAAAAACATCTGAAAGACACCTCAGAAGACCTCAGAACGATATCCAATGGAAATAGCACATGGTTTGGGTGACAACAGCCAGCTTCAGGAAAGCCTCCAGCTGCCTGCCCAAGAAACGTGCAAGGAAAGGGAAAGAGGAGAGGAGCTGAGGAAGAGAAAGAAGTGCCTGAGGACTCCCACACACAAAGGGAACAGGAGGGCAACAATGGAGGGGGCCAATTAAAACCTCAGATGATCAACTCATCTGGCTCAGATTAAAGAGAGGGAGGCAGGAAACGGAGACCAGGATAAGGAGTCAGAGGTGATCTGAAGAAACTCAATGATTCTCTCAACTTAAATGCTTCCCTAACATTTAGAGAAAAAAAGAGGGTATTTTAAAAGTTACATGAAGAAAATCAAATGCACCTGCAGTTCAAACCCAAGTCTCCACCCGGCGCAGGCGTCCTAACACGTTCTAACACGTCGGCCCAAAGATGCAAAGAGCACTTAACAAATCAGTAAGGATGAAAATCCTATTTGAAAAGTGGGTAAAGCACAAGAAAAGGCAAAAGGAACAGAAATAACCAAATAAAATATGAAACATACTCAACAAAAGTGAGGAAATGAGAAACTAAAACAGGAACATTCTATATTTCCCCCACTCACGACCACAGGTTAGAGAGTGCTGGCAACGGTGTAGGTGTACAACAGGCACCTTCATTCACTCAGGCAGGTTGTACATGCCAGACACTGTGCTAGGACAAGCGGTGGACAGAATGGTCAAGGTCTCTGCCTTCAAGTTCATGTTCCAGGTGTGGGAGAGGTGGGGGACAGACAGTGAGAGAGGAAGAAATAAACAACTATCCATGTAGTTGTCATTCATAAAAGTACAAATCAGTAAACTTTTTTACAAGGTAATATGGTAGTATCTACAAAATGTGGTGCTGGCAGTTCTATGTCTAGAAATTCATCCTACAGAGATTTTCACTCCTGCTCAAGCACAAAGATGTGGGCCCAAAGATGCTCCCTGGAGTGCCAGGTGCAATCATGAAAAAGTGGGGACATGCCCGGTGTTCCTCGAGAGAGTACGTTATGTAACTCCCACACCATGGGTCATAACGTGACCAGGAAGGGTCAGCTTCAGTTTATTTGTGTGATGTTCCCACTGGGAAGACTTTCAGGATGTTTTGTTGGACAAAAAAAAGAAGGAAGTTGCTAAACAGTAGATATAATACAATCCCACTTCTCTGAAAAAGAGTCACACACATTTCTACAAGTGTCTACATAAAATTAGGTTTATGTCGGTTAATGTATGACTATGCAATTAAGACACATAAGGGTTAACGTATAACTAAGAAAAATCTCGGAAGTGAGGTTATGAGAAGCTTTCTAGAGTACAAATTTATGTAGTATTTGGCTATTTTGTTTTATAATAAGTATGTGCTACTTTTATACTCTGGACAAAATAATAAGAGAGAGAGCATTTTTAAAAGTAATATTTAAGGGTCATTTGATTTACTCAGTTTATATCCCGAACTTCAGGCTAAAAATTAATCTGGAAAGAAAATTTCAGCTATGGAGACAGGTAGATAACTCATCCTCTGCCTCATTCCTGAAATTCAAAGTCGCTGACATCATCAGGGAAAATATAACTATGCATTTATTATGTGCCAGACATTCATTATTCACTTAACTCTCAAGGCAACACGAGGAATGAAAACCATCCCAATTCCAGGTAAACAGAGACTCCTGGAGATCAAGCGATTTCCCCAAAGCAGAAGCTGGTTTAAAAAAACAAGTGCCCCCATTCCGTCTGGGTGCCGGGAGCAGGAAGACAGACCCCCTAGGGTCTCTTACCTCCCTAGCCACTGCCGCAGGCAACTGTGGGTGGGGACTGAAGAAGGGTGGGACTGGGGCAGGAGAGCCTGATTACTTTTTTTGTTCAAGGGGGGGTTTTCTCCCTTCTCCATCCCTTCAAGTCCTCTCCCCTGTAAGTTTTTTACAGGTTCCCTCAGAGCTGCACCTCGCACATGAGTGCTCAGCCTAGAAACCTCCCAGGAGGCAACCCTAGAAAAAGTGGACAAAAACGGGTGTCTCCCTTTCCAGAACCCCACATCACAGCTCAGCGACTGCCCGGGCTAGCCTGACGATGTGCCATGGGGGACGAACCTGACTGCACCTCTCTCAGCCTGCCGTCTGCATGATGGGAATACATAATACATTCTGGGAGAGTAATTTAAGAGAGGACATCAGAAAGCGCTATGCAATTCTAAAGTGCTAAACAGAGCATCACCCTAAAGGCTGTGAGGTGCCCGTGTAAAGTAATCCTTGACACAAACACTCACATCATTTAGAAGTCCACTGTTCTTTGTAATCACAATTTTAAAGACGGTATTTTAACACCACGCAGAGGATATGTCTATCATCTGATTACAGTGAGCAAAAAAAAGGTCAGTCGACCTTCCTGTCTGTTCTCTGTCTGAAAGCTACCACCTTTCAGTTCTAAGAGGTGTAATTCTTAGTTCTAGAACCAATCCTGTGTTAATCTTTGAATGAGGAAAAGGATAAAAATAGTGAGAAGTTTCAAAGTCCCCATGCGATGACCTTACTAACCTCCCAAACGGGATGAGGGTGAACACACAGCTGCTTTATCATTAGGAACGCCTGACGGGCCAGTGCTCACTGAGCGCCAGACACCGCAGTCCGTGGTGTCCTGCATATGTCACTTACTTCACCCACACAGCCATGCCTACTTCACAGGGACTTTCTTTCCTCCACTTCACAGATGAAACTTGAGAAACTGAGTGGTTCAGGGACTCGTCCAGATGGCTGTCCCAATAGCTCAGCCTCAGCAAGGAAGTGGGAGACCACCACGCACACCCCTTGTGTTCCAGACCCTAGTCACCCCGGACAAGGTGGGATTCTCTGGATGGGCGCTGCACTTAACCGCCCTGACCCATGCCGGCCTTTGCTCCGGGCTCTTCTCCCTTCTCACTGAACCACGTTCCTTCCCACGAACAGGAAGTGCTTTTCCGTGAATAAATGAGAGTAAGAGTCCAACAGAAACTCATGACTATGTTTAAGATTCAAGAAGTTGCTTTGGTAGGAAATACCAAAGCTTTCTCCAGAACAAGTCATTCTTGCAGTTGTGTCTTATCTCAAAGCCATCCTACAGACTGCCTGGGGCTCATTCCTCTCTCCTCCAGGACCCCTCCCTCTCCACCCATTTCATCCCTTCCCTCTGGCTCCTGCCTGCCCTGTGACCTTTGGCCACCAACAAAGTCAACCTGAAAGTTTTCAGACCTACATTCAACAGCTGTCCACCCCTTTTCTTCAGGATTCCATTTCAGAGGAAGAGGGCACACTTTGTTTTTCCTTTCTTTTTTTTTTTTTAAGATTTTATTTATTCACTTTTAGAGAGAGGGGAAGGGAGAGAGAAGGAGAGAAACATCAATAGGTTGCCTCTCGCACGCCTCCAACCAGGTACCTGGACTGCAACCCAGGCATCTGCCCTGACCAGTAGCCAAACTGGTTTGCAGGACCATGCCCAACCCACTGAGCCACACCCATCAAGGCAACATACTTTGTTTTCCAAACCATTTTCACCATGTCCAAAATCAATCATTGGGCTCAGTGGCAGGAAGTCATATCTAATGCTGTTTGCCCAAGCCACATGCAGTCAGGGCGTTGGCTTGACGCTTCACTGAGAAACGGGTACCCAATGGTTTAAGCAGCTTTTGGATTTATAGACACAGCTTCCTTTCCACATCTTCAGAGACCTTTAAACACCTCATTACAAAAAAAGGGGCATGGGATGGCTCAGTAGAGAGCCTGCAACCTCACAGAGCCAGTGCAGCAACATTAAATGCTTAACAGCAAACTTTTCAATCGACCAAAACAATTGTGGCTCATGTGTCAAAACTACCCTGTAACTGAACCAATGCCTACGGCGTATGACACAGAAGTATCAGCCACTCTGAAGAAGGCATGCTGACAAAGATGCCCAGTACAGCACACTGATAATAGAACAAAAAGAGAGAAAACGGAATAAAATGAACTGTACCTAATTTTATTTTTTTAAAGATCCTATTTATTTATTTTAGAGAGATGGAAAGGGAGGGAGGAAGAGGGAGAGAAATATCAATGTGTGAGATACACTAACTGGTTGCCTCTCATGTGCCCCCAACTGGGGACCTGACCTACAACCCAGGCATGTGCCCTGACCGGGAATCGAACCTGTGACATTTTGGTTCGCAGTCTGGTGCTCAATCCACTGCGCCACACCAGCCAGGGCAAATCATGCCTAATTTTAATTTTCTAAATATTCATTGAGCACCTATCATCAAGGCACCAAGCTTAATGCTGGACATATAATCTGTCTGATATATATATATATATATCTGCCCTCAAAGACCTTCCATTTTACTACAGGGGACAGGTACTATACTAATCACATTGTATATTGTCTTCCAGCAATATGATAATATTGTCACAAATAACACAGGGAAATAGTAAAACAATATGCAGGCATAGTAAAGTATGTTTAAGAGGCTTTAATAATGGCAGGAAATGTTATTACAATAATAGTAGTTAATAAAAGCAAGAAACAATGTTATAAAGCATATGACCTCATAAATGTTAAAAAAAGAATACAGAAGGAAGATTAAATGGTTGTAAAATCCATCTATAAGAATAATTGAGAATGGCTAAGAAGAATTTTGTAAGGAACTTCTATTCCCAAATAGGGAAATATTTATTTCCAAGGAGAAACAGAGTGGGAGTCAATTAATCGCAGTGTACAGGACAAATACCTGCACAAGGGTCTGTTTCTAAACTAATGGTTCAGAATGGTTTTTTAAATGTTTCAAAAGTGGCATTTTAAACCCACGAGAGAAGGATAAACTAGGTAATAACTAGTAATAAGTTATCTTTTTAGAGAAATATACAAACTTAGACCTTTACATCACATCATAAATTCCAAATGCAGCATAACATAAAGCTTACTGGAAAAGCTGGAAAGAAAACATATTTCATGTTTTAATAATTGAAAATATCATCAAATGATGAATTAAGTTTCCCCAAAAATTCCTACTGCATTTAAATGTTAAAACTTAAAAACCATCTAATAAAATTTAGGAAACTATTAAACTGATTTGGGGTGGGCAAGCATTCTAAGCAAAAAATAACCATTCTAAAAGACAAAAAGTTGACAACAGAAACTTAAAATAAATTTCTAAACACACAAAGAAATCATGACATATATCCCACACCATAAACACCATCTCACAATAAAGTAGCCAAACGGCCTGCGCCCGGGAAAAATGTCTGCCACGTAGAGCGGCTAAAAGGGCGACGTTCTGCACTCTCATTATTGTGTGCTCTCATTATTGGTAAGATACAAGCGTCCTGATCGGAAAATGTGCGTAGGACGTGAACATAGTGGACAGAGAAAGAGAAAAGATCCAGAAGCATATTCAGCCATGTCAGCAGTGACAGAATTGCTACTTAAAATTAAATTGTATTTTACTGGAGCACGCCCAGGGCTGACCAGCGCGGGAAACGGCGTGGCGCGCTGAAACGGCACGCGCTGAGGGCAGCAAAGCCCAGTTCGAACCCTCTGACCCGGTCACTCCAATTCCACTTCCAAGTTCGGTGTCTAAAAACAAATAACCGACATTTTCCCACAAAGATGACAACCGAAAACTAATGCACGCACCATGAACCTGGCTAAGTCACAACTGCAGAACGTCCCCCTGCGCAGCCACCACGAACACGTCCGCTCTCAAAGTGGCTGTGAGGCCGCGCACGCGCAGATGCCGCAAAGGAAGTCGACGGGCATGCGTCTGCGACGTGACGGTAGCGTCTGCTGCGGCGTGACGGTAGCGGGGGAAGACGTCTGCGCAAAGAGCTGGAACCGGGGGCGGGGCCGGCCGTGGTTGTCAGGGAAGATTGGGGATTTCGATTTTACTCTCCTTTCGATTTTCCGCCTCACACTTTTCTATATCACCCAAAACATTTAGTGAGCATGTATTATTTTAATTGTCAGGAGACTGTGGCTGAAAAATATCTAAAGTAAATGCGCCAAATTAACGCAGGATGGTGAGACCGTGGGACAATTCTTTCTCCCTCTCTTTTAACTTGTCCGTGTTGAGCACAGGAAACACTATTTTGGAAAGACCTGGGGCACTGGCTGTGAACACCGTCCAAAGTTGACAGATTAAAGGCGGGAGCGGGAGGAGGCACAGCGGGGAAGGCAGGCAAAGGCCTGCCCACGGCCAGGGAGGCGTGCGCCCGGCCTCCGCCCGCTCCCTCCTCACACCACAGCACGGGCCAGGAGTAAGAACCGCTTCGGAGTGCGATGCTGCGCACACATCACCGGTTTCTCCCCGCTACGTTTAGGCAAGAGAGAGCAGCAACTGCTCCACACGACAAGCTGGCAGCAGTTGCCCTTAGGGAAAGAGAAGGAAAAATGGCTGAAGTCCTTCCACAAACGAGCCCAGACGCACAGAACTACCTTCCACGCGTGGCCACCGCACCCGCCATCCATGGCCACCGGGCTCAGCAGATGGAGTGCAGATCTCAGGACCTGAGCCAGGTGCCGTGCTGCTTGGTCTGGCAACTCACTGAGGCCACAGAGCTATTACAGGGAAGAGCGAGCTCTTCCACTGGGCCACATCGACCACGGGAAAGGGCGGTTTCCACCCAGAGGCACCTGCTAGCTGGGTTCCCTGGCCCAGAGGCTGGCAAGTTCAGCAGTCAGAGGACAGCCTGACCATCAGGTTGAACTTCCACCCGCAGCTGGCTTCCCCAATTGAGTCAAAAGTTCTACAGAAAGGAGGCAGCCCGAGTAAGACAAAGCACTAGCACACACCAGCTCCCTTGCAACTCAGCTCAACTCTCCAGTGACCACCATATTCCCCCGCCCCTCTGCTTTTCCCATGTATTCATTTATTTATATTTATTTTTAAAGATGTTACTTACTTTTCAGACAGAGGGGAAGGGAGGGAGAAAGAGAAGGAGACAAACGACGACGTGACAAAGAAGCATCAGTGTGTGGTTACCTCTCACACCCCCCACCCTCCAACCCGGGGCCTGGCGGCGACCCAGCCATGGGCCCTAACTGGGCAGCAAACCAGTGACCTTTTGGTTTGTGGGATGATGCTCAACCTACTGAGCCACACCAGTCAGGGCTGCTCTTTCCATTTAAAACTGAGGGGCAGTCAATCCACTTGATTGCAGGGGTGTCTATAAGGTGACTCAGGAAGGAAATGCAATGAACACATACACATAATTACAGAGAAACTCCAAAAATGCCATCCATCAGGACAGTGATACTTGGTTCCTGATAAAGGGAGCCCGAAATCAAAAAGCCACTATTCCTATCAAGCACTTCACATACCTTCACTGTTTTCAATGTCACAAAATTAAACATCCCATTTTACACATGAAAACACTGAAGCTCAGAGAAAAAAGAAGACGCAGCTCAAAGTCACAGACTTAGAAAATGCTAAAGCTGGAATTTAAACTCCAGAGCCTGTGCTATTACTTGCGGCACACAGTGAGATGCCGTGTCCCCAAAGCCACCAAGGACATCCCTCCAGCACGTGCGGAGCCCAGCCCCCGTGCTGCATGAGCACAGGGCCTGTCTTCCAAGCACCAGGGGTCAGCTCCGTGACGGCGGCAGACCTGGCACCCAAACGTGCTTAATCCATGTGCAGGGAAGGGCATCAGCTGTGGTCACAGAACAGCCATCATAACAATGGCTGCCATCACTGAGCCTCTGCTGTGTGGAGGGCCTGCACAAAGAATGCTACACATATTTGGCCTCAGTAACAGCAGAGTTGATGTGTCCATTTTTCAGATGAAAACACTGAGGCTCAGTGACATCTCACAGCTAGGAAAAGTAATCCATTTGACACCACAGCCTCCTTCCTGATCCCCACCTCCCCTACTGTGATGAGGTGATGAAACCCAAATAGGGATTCAGGTCAACTCCCCCTTCCTTTTGTGGGGAGCGGAGCAAGGAGGCCTCTCCCCAGCCCCCTGGCTCTGCCCTGGCCCAGTGCTCTGGCCACTACCTTGGTTGAGGTAGGTCAGTGTCTCTTCATGCAGCTTCACGGCCGGGGATGTAGCAGCACATAGCACATACTGCAGGGGCGGCAGGCGAGCTTCGTTCTCAGGGGACAGCTGGGGCTCCTCCTGCTTGAAGATGGGCAGAGCGAGCACATCACTGCAACACACAGAGGGAAGAATCAGGAGCAGAGCCCCAAAAGCCCATTTGCAAAGACAGAGCCAAGTTGGGAGCAGCGATTGCAGACCATGGTCATCAAGGGCAGCACAGCAAAGCAGTGGCAGCACACTGGGTCAGCTTCCCATACCGCGCATCACACAGACTCTCAGATGGAGCAAACCAATCTGTGATGACCCTCCCTTCTCTCAGTGTCCCTTAAGAGATTCAGTCAATCGAATCATTAATGAGGTCCAAATGCAAATTCATCTAACATATACAAATCATAAAAATACTCTCTATGACAAGGGGACTAACAGCAATGGAGTGAACTTTAGATGCCACACTCTTTCATCCATAAGAAAGACGTTATAAAATCTTGCTTTTCAAATAAGACTCTGAACAGATATTTTAATTGTTTATTTTCATTTATTTATATCTTTAATCCTTACCCAAGGATATGTTTATTTGATTTTAGAGAGAGGGGAGGGGAGAGAGAGAGAGAGAGAAATATCAATGTGGGAGAGCAACACCAACTGGTTGCCTCCTATAGACGCCACAACTGGGAATCAAACCCACAACCAGGTACGTGCCCTGACGAGGAATCAAACAAGCAACCTTTCGGTGTACTGGACTATGCTCCAATCAACTGAGCCACCCAGCCAGGGCAAATATTTTAATTGTTTAAATAAACTACTCTCTTTATTGGCCACTTCTCAGAATAATACAACTCTGCCCTTGGGGCTCTGTAAACTACACAAATACAGAAACTGTTTGCTTTACTCACCCAGACTGAAACATCCCCCCACCCTTCTAAAAATAAAAAGGACAGCTGACCCATAATCCCCATGATAAGGGTCATACTAATATCTCCTAAATGCAAAACAAGGACACTGGTTTCAATTGTTTTCTTATCCAAACAGAAAGTGTTTTATGCTCAAAGATTCTTTCCCTCCACCTCTGAACAAATCTCCCTGACATATCAAAAAAAAAAAAAACCTAGCCTCACAGCAGCCTATGACTAGAGAACGTGTTTCTAGATGTATTTTTAAATGCCTTTGCAAAGAAAAAAGAAACCCTTGAGAACATGAACAACCTGTGGACAAGACAGACTTGTTGAGGCCTCTAAATCACAAGCAGCACGAAAACAGGCGCCGAGAAACTGCCCGTGCCCTCCTCCCTCTGTATGGCCAGGGATATGAATCAGATTCGCTGACCCCGCTTCCCTGTGCAAACAGCGCAGCCACTGGTACAATCTGTTCCTCACACAACACAATAAACGAATGTCTCTAAACCAGAAACTCAGCACACACCCCATGATGTCTCACCAATTCCCAGGAGGAGAAACCAGGCTTGGAGCACATCTGGAACACCTCCCCCAAGCACAGCTGTCCTGCCACGGTCTGTGGCCCAAAAGACCAGGGCGCAGTGCCATGGTGGCTCTCCCTGCACCGTGCCTTCCGTTTGCCAGACCAGCGCACACTCCCAGCCCCAGTGGTTATGTGGGAACATGGGAGAAGCGGGCAGGCCTGCCCACCCAGGGATGCCATTTCATGTTTGCCCAGACCAGGTTAAGTTAATAACTCATGGGCTGGCTGCTGCCTTCAAATTTTAAAAAGGGGGCCAGGGGGTGGGCAGGGTAAGAACCATCACTCAACAGTAACTTGTTTCAAGCCTGGCATCCTTATTTGCCAAGGAATAAAAGTCATGAGGACACCAAGCAGAAAGGGCGAAGAAGGGAGTTCTATAAAGGCCACCATTCTGGTAAGGTCAGACAACCTGCAGAAGTTCTGCCGTGAGGAGGCAACCAGAAATAAAATACAGAAGCCAAGGAAGGGGACAAGACCCTCACTCTAGAACTGAGGGGACAAGAGACATATTTACTGACCTCCCCCCACCTTGGCCTTCACTGAGGTCAACCTATTCAAGGCAAAACCCCTAGCTTCTAAGAAGTGAAATAAAAAAGGGGTGGGGAGCATGGACCAAATGCTTCTTTATCCATGGCCCCAAAATGATCCCAGAAACCAATATGGCTTTATGTCACTTTTATCCACCCCAACTCCCTGCCCTCCCTGCAACCTCCAGTGCAATACCAAAACCCCAAAAGGTATCTCAGGTATCCCACAGACAAATTTCCACCTCAGTAGCAGAGGTGCCTCCCATGCAAGGGGAATTATTCCCTAATGGGATGACATTGTAGGTATCCAGGAAGTTTTAAATGCATTCACTCCATTCAAGGTCACCTTCAAAATCAGTTTTAAGGTATGGCACACACACTTAATGGCCACAAACTAAAATTTAGGCAAGACTAATTAAAACTGCATCATGCATTATAACAAATATGTTGTAGTATTTCATGTTAAGTGAATGGACACGATCTTCCGCCAGGGATTATCATCTACCCAGTGGGCTTCAGACATATCCCAGAGCAGCTTCCCTCTGGTGACATCATCAAGGTCTTCAGGGAGGCCATCAGTCCTTAATTAAGACCCTAGACATATGCCATCCCCTATGATCCTGGCCATGAATAAAAAACAGCAGACACGCCAACTCAGTCATTCCTGTGCCTTCTAAGTGGGGGATGCCTTCAAGGAGAACTACTGAACAAATACCTATCAGAAGCCAGGATTTACAAACAACATGCACAGTTAATAAAAATAAATTTTCAAAGAAGCTGTTTAAAAAAAAAAAAAAAGCAAATAACAAGTACGGCTAAATCTGGGTGGAAACTTCTTGGAGGAAAAAAAAGAACAAGAACAAGAAAAAGCGCTCCCGGCAGGTCTCACTTTCGGGCCGTCAGCGCCAGAGACTCCCTCAGCCTCACAAATTCCCTTTCTCTGCGCCCGTCCCAAATGCCATTATGCACATTTCATACATTGTGACTAGGATGGAAATAAAGACAGGCTAAAGCTGGTTCAGGCGAGTTCAGAAAGGGAAATGATTGCCCATCAGTACCGGGCCAGCTGCAGAACAATCCTCCAGAGATGGACGCTAACGGGGTCCAACTTCCTAAGTTTAGGGGATACAAGAGAACTTTGCAGACAGGCAGGGCTTATTTTCCTCCTTGAGGAGCGCTAGTCAAATCCTTGAAGAAGAAAGATTTCTATCAAGGGCAAGAAGGGTGTGGGCCTCAGGACAATACGCCCAAGACCACCCAAAGGGAGGGAGCAACTAGACCCTCCGAGCCCCCGCCGGCACCGCGAGTCTGCGATGCAGGTCAGCGTTCGCCGCGTACTCGACCCCTGGCGGGACCAAGGACACCGGAGAGGGCGCGAAGCTCGCAGAGGGACCGGGCGGAGAGGGGCAAAGAGCAGGACGCTAGACTTCTCCGGGACAGGCAAAACTCCGACTCCAGAGGCCAGGAGTCGAGGCACTAGGGCGCACCTGGGTTGGCTGCGGCCAACAGGTGTGCGCTCCGAGCCCGCCGGAGTCGTCAGAGGAGGCGCCCTCCCGGGCACCAAGTTCTGCAAGCCGAGTCCCCAACACCGCGCGACTGGTCGCGCCGGCGTCCGTCAGTCCGTCCCTAGGCGGGACTCTAGGCTGCTGGATCTTCTCAGAACGCAAAGGGCAGAGAGCGAGGAAACGTAGCGCTGCGAGGGCTCTGAAGACCCGGGACCCCAACGGTCCCCCAGGCGAAGCGGACGTCCGGCGGCGCCTCGCCCGACGACCCGGCCCGCGACCCCGGCCCGATCCCCGTCCGCGGGGCGGCGCGGCACTCACCGCAGGTAGCTGCTGGAGTTGTGCTGGTTGTAGTGTTCGGGCTGCGTGTGCCAAAACAGCATGGCTGGAGCTCCGAGCGCGCCGCGGCCGGCGTGCAGAACCGGACGCAGGCGCGGCTACCTCGCAGGCACCTGAAGGCACGCTCGGAAACGCCGCGCCGACCAGCCCGGCGCTTTTATGGACCGCCCAGGGGGCGGGGCTGCGTCCGAGCCCGCCCGCCAGGCCGCGCCGCCGCACCCGGCGAACCCGCACCCGCGCGCCCTTCCCGGGAGCAAGTGCGCGGAGCGGACGGCGCCGCGGGGGATCCCGAGGGTGGGGCTCGAGGACCCTGAACGCAGCTCCAATGGCCTCACGCGCCTCCTGAGAGCCCCGCCCCCGACCCAAAGCGCGGGGCTGGTCCTCAGAGCCGCGCAGGGGTTGAGGAGAAGACGCTCGAGCTTGGCTGCCGGGGCCCGGGACGCAGACACCCTCCACTCCTTACCTGGCTCTTGTTTATTCGTAGCACTTGACACTGAAATCGTGGTGTTTTTACTTTTACTTGTGTGTTGACTGTCTCCCCTCCTAGAATGCAGGCTCCGATAGGGCAAGGCCTGAACTCTAAGTCACCCTATTGCCTAGGGTGGCAACTCACTCTCACTCACTCCAACCCGCTGCCTAGAAAAGTGCTTGGGACACAGTAAGTGCTCTATGAGTATTTGTTGAATAAATATGAAGAAAAGGAATACATCGAGTAACCAGAGTCACCTGGAGGAGGTGACGTTGAGCTGAGGAAGCCTCTATATGAACATCTGAAGGGGAAGTGGTTCCAGACAGAGGCAACAGTAATTGCCAAGGCCCTGAGGCAGACCTACTTAGGCATGGCTGGGGGTGGGTGACAGAAGGGAGACCTTGGTGGATGAGTTGGGAGAGGTGGGCAGGACAGATCATAGAGGGCCTCGCAGACCCTTCAAGGATCTGGGATTATATTCTGTGTGTAAGTAGAGGAGTTGCATATCTGATTTGCCTTTAGGAAAGATCAGTCTGGAAGAAGTGTGGACAGTGGGCCCTAGTGGGGGTCAGTTAGGAGGGAGCAGAGGTCAAACATCCATAATCTATACTCAAGTTCTGTCCCTGAGTGTTAATCAAACAAAATGAAGTCCCACGGAGACCCGGGCCCAGAATTCCCAGCTCCCCACTCTGTTCTCTCAGCTCCCTTCCCTCTCACCACAACTGGCAGGCCACTCACCCTGAGCAGCTCTCGGGGACTACTACCTCCCACTGCTCTTCTGTCTCATGAGAAAAAGGAAAATGTGCCACTCGGGGCCCCTCCCGAGGAAGGACTTGTTGCACTAGCTCGGGGAGCACTGTAAGCAGATAGCCCTCAGCCACCAGCAACTGCAGGGACTGCCTCTACTGCAGAGAGCCACAGCCAAGGCCGGAGGAAGAAGTCTGGCCATCTCTGCTGACGAGCTCTTTCAGCCCCAGGACTCCCCATGGACCAGTTGAAGCTGTCGGGAGGGGGGCTCCCTCAGTCCACTCCTGTTTCCTTCTCATCCCTTGCACAGGTGTCAATCTCAGAGGAACTTCCCAATTAACATCCTTAACACTAATCTTTGTTTCGGGGTCCACGACAAGCACAGCATTTAAATGAGAGGCACTCTGGGCTGTGTGGAAAAAGCCTACCCTTTACTGGATTTCTCCCCCCAGAGCACCTGCCGTGTGCCAGGCGTGGCTCTGAGCTCTGGGGTGCAAGCCTGCATTCTGAAAGAAAAGGCCAGTAGGTACACAGCACTTGCAGTACAGTCTGCGTGATTAAGGAAGTAGAGGCTGCTACTCTGGGAATATAAAGGAGGACTTTGGAGCTCTGGAAACTCTCCCAGGTAAAGTAATGTATCCTGGTGGATGAGTAGGTGGAAGTTAGGCCAATCTGTGAAGTGGGGGATAGAGGAGGGTCTCCAGCTGAGCACACAGCATGTGCAGAAGCCTGGAGGAAGGACACCAAATATGGGAAACAGAGATTAGGATGGCCCAGACCTGGGTTTACCAGCTGGCTCTGAGAATGGGTGACCCTGGGTGGAGTAAATTGCCTGCATGCTAGTCTCCCATCAAGAGATGGGTGTCTGTTTCCTCTCCTCCTCACTCCCCTCTGGGATGGCCCTGTGACGTGCTTTGACCTAGAGTGCAGTGGAGGTGATGTCCCTATTCCAGGCTGGCCCCTAGAAGGCCGGGAAGCTGCCACCTCCACTCCCCTGAAGCTCTGGATCACAGCAAGGAACCCAACTGCCTCAGTGGAGAGAAAGGCCCAACCAGTCTCTAGGCATTCCTGCCTACTGCAGAGATCATTTGGATGCGCCAATGGATCTGCTCCAGAAGTCCCATGGAACAGATTAAGACATCCCAGAAAGCCCTGGTGGTTTTCAGCTGCTAAATTACGGGATGGTTTGTTATATACCAGTGAAGAAATGATACCCTGGGCCCTTTGAATCTCAGTTTGGCCATTGGTAAAATGGGGGTCATAAACCTTTGCGTCAGGGTTGTGGTGAAGGTCAGGGTTAGGCAAGTGTAGCCTCTCAGGAATGTTTGACTCTTTCTGTACATTTCAGGTGACTGTATACCTTCTTCCCTTTTCTAGATTTTGACTCTCTTGAGGGTAGGATTGAACAATGCCCACAGAGACCTCATCTCTGCCTTTGAACCCTTGTTGCAGGGCACATTTAGGCCCCGTCTGGACCCCAGGGGCTTCCAGTATAGTGGGAAGCAAAAGGGAAAAGACAGATATGCAGACAGTGGCCTGCCAGTCCCTCTTTTTACTTTGTAAGTATCCACCGTTCACTTACACAGGAATATTTACTTTTACTCTTCTCCAGGCCTGGGCCACACACTGGAATCTCCTAATGCTGAGAGGTAGGCCCGTCACCCCGTCTTACACTTGAGAAAACTAAGGCTCTGGGTTTTGAAGCCAGTAAAGATCTCAAGGTCTGTGATCTTTGGCCACCATCCATTCCTGTCCTAAGGCCCTGTATCCTTTCTTCACAGGGACTGAATAAATGTCCTATGGTCACACGTGTGTCTGCTCCCAAGGAGTAGCCCAGGGCCCCACAGGTTCCCCAGGGAGCAACATCCTCCTGGCAGTTCCGAGAGGGACCCCAGCTGACCTTGGAGAAGGTCACAGTGAAGATTCTGGGCCTGAAGGCCTGATACCTGAGAGGATGGTCTTTTGTTTGTTTGTTTTTTGTTTTTTTAGGTCTGATTTCCTTTTGTTATTATTCTTTTTTAATACATAAACTTGTGGTAAGGATAAATTATAAGCTTGTCAGTATCATGAGTGGATTTTCACTCAGTAGAGTAATAACTACATCACAGTGTGGGAGCTCTGGAATAAGATTTCCTTCAAAGTAGTGACTAAAGAGGTCGGCTTTTGAAGAGGGCTGCCTGCTCTTGGTGCTGCGTGTTTCTCTGAGAGGTAGGCTGGGTTGTCAGGTGTCCCCTCCGCAGGCCTCCGAAGCCTTTGATGGCCAAAATCTGGTACCCTGCCTCCCATTCACTTTACATATGTGAATCCTTCCTTTTTCTGCCTCTGGGTCAGCAAGACTTCCATCCCAACTCAGACTCTGGAGGTAGTTCTAAAGGTTTTTTTCTATTTCGGCATTTGGGGGAGACGTACAGTGGGGGACAGAGGAAGGGTGAACCTTTTTTCTCCTTTGTCCTGCCTGTGCTCTTGCCTCGGGTCGTGATCTTTGCTGGGACTTAAGATGTTATGAAAAAATGAAGGCAGCTGCCAACTCTTTAGGCTTCTACTCTGATGTTTATCTGCGTCCCCCTTGTCCCATCCCTTGGTCTTGCTCTTTTTCTTCTTCGCCCTCCATTTGGTGGGCTCTGAGGTGCCAGAGATGGGAGGCAGACTGGGCCCTTTCCTGCTCGAAGTGCCACCGTCTTGCTCTTCCTAATCCTCTTCGTCCTCCTGTACCCCAATGCCCCAGCCCCCCCAAGACTGTCCATGTGCTCGCCTGCACCTCCTGCGCCTGAGGCAGCCCGTGACCCGCTGCTGAGCTTTGGGCTTGAAAGGATGGTTTCGATGGATGAGTAGGAGTTAAAGGATGGCCAAAGTGGGGAAGGAGAAAATTCTAGCCAGAGGAAAAAGCCTGTGTAAATATGTTTATCACAGTATCGTTTATAATAGCAAAAATTGGAGACAAATTAAATGTGCATCACTAGCAGGCTAGAAACATCCACTGTGGTCTATTCACAGGAAGGAATCCTCCACAGGCATGAAAGCAGAGCTACTTGGATGAACTCACAAACAATGTTGAGCAAAGAAAAACAAGTTGTGGGTTATACATTGTATGATATCCCTTTATGATAAGGCTTAGAAACATGCAAAACAAAACTACACATTTTACAGGGGTTCTTCCCTACACGGCTGGGAAGGGATAAACACCACACTCAGAGTAGGGCCCGCCTCCGTGGAGGAAGGGCTCCACGGTGTGGTCCATGTACATTAAGTATTTTTCAGGTGGGACAGCATGTACACGAGTGGCCATCATAACACTTTTTACATATTTTGGCAATCCGAAATACTTCATTAATGGATTTATTTTTAAGGCTATGCCAGAGCTCGAGGCCTCGGAGGCCCTGACTGTCGCAGAGGAGAGAAAAGAGAAGCAGGGCCTTGTCTGTACTGCGCCAGTGCTCAGGTTCCACGTGCTCTTCCTGGGGAGCATGGAACCCCTTCTGAAAAGGCAGGTGGGGCTGCCCCCTAGTATCTGCAGGCAGCAAGCAGCTCGCATCTACCTGGACACCGTGTCCCCTCCGTGGACAGGCTGTGCCCCATTCCCCAGTGTCAGCTGCCCAGGGCCCACACGTGAGGAGGGAGAGACTGCCTGGTTTCGGGATTGGTGAAAGAGGGTAGAGGGCCTCAACGGTGTCTAACCCTGATAAGCTGTTGATATGTCTGACTTAAGATTCTCTGAAGGGACAAGAACCAAAATCCCAACTGTTATTTCTGGAGTAGTGCTCTGGGCTGGACGGACACCTTCCTCAGTAGCCCTCGGAGGCAGGGGCTGAGTGCCCATTTGCAGGTGGGGAAGCTGCAGTTCCACGCAGTAAGCCGGCCCCTGAGAATTGCGAGGCCACGAGTGGAGATGAAAGGACGAGGGCAAAAGACTAAAGGGAGGTGGAAACTGTGGTGCCTGCCTGTCCACCCATCACCAGAGGCACACCCTGCCTGGCCCTAGGCAGTTTTTCCTCAGGGTTCCCCCTAGGCAGGGTGCCCCTGAAGAACTCTTGGGCAGGGATTTCCTCCTGGGAAGAGCCTCTCCTGTTACACTGACAGACTTGCCAAATGGTGCATCGCCAAAACACAGAGTGTACGGTGTCCTCGGGCTGCAGGCAGGGCCAGTCCTCACTGCTGTGAACACCGCCCAGGCAGGACAGTGGGGTGGACCCAGTGCTGGCAGAGGGAGCCCTCCGGGACTGGTATCAGGCCTGCCGGGCCCTCTTTACAGCCCCTCAGGCCCTGCCATCTGTGGGTGGACCGGTAGGGCTGCAGGCAGGGGCAGGAAGGAAGCTCCCAGCCACTGAGCACTGGATCTGCGCAGGCTTCAGTTTAGCTAAAGCATTTCATCCCCACCACACCCCTGAAGTTCAGTGCGGGGGAAAATGGACAGTTGGAATGCTGGAGCGACTTGCCCAGGGCAAGCTGGCTAGGATTCAAGATTTGAATCTAGGCCGTCTGACTCGGGACCTCTGTGCTCAGTCCCCTGTTGTGGTGCAGCTTCTCGACCCCCCAGCCTGGGCCAGGGCATGGCTGAGAAAGCTGCATGGAGTCCTGGCCCAGTCCGAGCAGCACCCAGCCTGCAAGCAGACGGCTGGGGAGGCCGGGCCCTGAGGCCCTCGGGGGTTGCTGGCCCTACTAGGAAGGCAGTGATCTTCCTTGAGCCTGTAACTACACCAGGCTCTGTCATCAAGGCAGGGTCATGTCTTCATTCGAAATGTGTCCCCTGCAGCTGTCACAGGGCCACCACAGAGAGGCTTCTATGAACTGCTGGTTTGATTCAACTGAGGTGGACGGACGTGAGACACCGTGATGGATACTTCTAACAGGAAAATCACTGGTATAGTCTACTGTGGATTTTTAAATTTATTTTTTATTGGCTTTATTGGTGATGTAGGTGAATAAAATTACGTAGGTTTCCGATGTACAGTTCTATAACACATCATCTGCATATTGCACTGTGTGTTCACCACCCCAAGTTAAGTCTCCTTCCGTCACCATTTATCTCCCCTGTACCCTCCTCTACTCCCCCCACTCCCTTACATAACTAACCAATTCTCTGGGAATAACATGGAAATGTGCATACAATTTAAAGGAGTCACACCCAAGAAAAATCTCTCAGCACCCCCTTTCCCCCCTCACCCAAAGCTTCCCACGGGTCCTTCCCGAGCTGGTTGGTATGTGGAGGCTGCAGGAGGTGCACTAGGGATGCTAAACTATCTAGAGAGCTGTGAGCTGCACAACCCAGGCAAGCTTCCTGAGGGAGGAAGGCAGAGTAATTTGACCTAAGCCCTGAGGGAGACAAGGCTTCTGTACAGGAAAGAGAGAAGAGGGCTTTGCCCTGCATGAGGAACAGCACGTACAAAGGTGCAGGGGAAGGAGAGAGTGGGGTTCTCCAGGGACACAACAAGGGGAGCCACGGGCAGCCCCTGGAGTGAGCAGTGGCCCAGCTACAGTATAAGCCCCAGTGACCTCTGACTTCTGGGGAGTGGACTGGCTGTGCCACCTTGGGCATGTCCCTTACCTTCTTGTTGTCGATGACACAATGGATATTTATTGAGGAGTGCTGGGGGTCAGCAGCTGTCTGGGAGTGAGGAGGGAGTGCACAGAGGGTCAAGTTTAAGCTGTGAGACCCCAGTGGATCCTATAGGAGCTCTGGTCAGAGGAAGGTTGCCCCTGGGAAGGGATGGAGAGGGGACATGGCTTTGAGCCAGGCGATTCAGCTGGGGTGGGTCTGGGAGAGGGACCCACTCAGTAGTACTGATTGACAGCACTCCCTGAAGCAGGAGCCTGGTTGGGGGCGGGGTCACCTGGCCTGAGCTCGCCAGCACGCACCAAGCTCTCAGAGCTGAGTCTCCGTTTGTGGAATGAGGACAATACCACCCCTCGGAGCTCCGTGGGGGACTAAGGGAGACGACGCTTGGAGGGTGCGGATACCCTCTCCCACCCCTCTCTAAGGCACTTCCGGTTTTTCAGCTGTACATCGTTAATCTCATTTTTAACTACTTCTCTAATGTTCAGAACTTTGTGGCACATCAAAAATCCCAGGTGCTAGTTAGGATTAAATTTTGCTACAAGTAACAGAAACCCCACAATAAAAATGGCTTAAATGGGGTGGAGGCTTATTTCTCCCTAAAGTTCTAAGAGTCCATAGTGAACACCAGTGAATTGCCCTGGGTGACAGCCACATGCACTTTGTCATAGTGCCTTCCCTCCATGGACCAAACAAGAGCCCTGGTACCTTCTTAGAGACTCTTTCTGCAAACGCCCCCAGTTACAAGCACGGGCATCTGCAGGGAGTCCACATGTACCACCTCTTTTCCCAGGGGCCTGCTGCCCCAGAGAAATGGGGACAGCAAGGAGTGAGACTGCATGGACCCCCACCCTGCAGGGGCACGGCCGAGGTGTTTAAGCTTCTGACGCATCACCCCACTGAACTTTCTTCCTTCCCGGCTCCCGACCCCGCCCAGGTCCGTTCCTGTAATGCCAGCTCCTCAGCCTTCACCCTTGAAGCAGGATGTGGAAGAATTTTCTTGAAGAATTTGACGTTGGGGGTTCCCCAGTGAACAGCCCAGCCAGATCAGCCTGCAGTGACAGTCAAGCCCCTTCCAAATATTCTGAGCCACCGATCATCTGATGAGCCCCTCACTCAACATGTGAGAAAGGTTCTAACGTGAAAATAGAGACCACAACACCCAATATGGGTATGGGGTGTTGGGAATGGGAATCAGCTAGAAGGAAATAGAGATTACCCGGAGAGAGAAAACATTAAGAAATCGATTTTGTGCTGGCGTTAGCTGATCCTGAGCCAGAGCTTAGGGATGGAAGGGTGGGTGGCACGCCCTCTGGCCAGTCCTCACGCATGATGCACACCGTGCACTTCACCGAGGCTGCAGCGTGTGGAGGCACCGTTTGCGCGCTGCCTGCCAGAGCAGACCAAGGCAGACTAGGGCAACTGAAATCCAGCCCATGCCCCTCTTGCCAAGCCATGAACCTAGCACGGGGCTGCTGCCACCCAGAGGAAGGGGCACCATCTGCTCATCCATCTGTGCGCCCATGACGGTGTCCACCTGGAGCTCCACAGGCCGTGAGGACCTGTGTTCTGTACCTCGGTTCTTGGTTCCCACACTTTTCCCACTTCCTAGAACATGCACTGCCTGATGGCCTCCTCCCCAGCCCCACTTTGCCTGGCATAGTTTCACGGGGCTCGACTCATTGCCCCCTTCTCCAGGAAGCCTTCCTTCTCCCTAACAGAGCAGACCAGATGTCCTTCTTCACTCTAAGCTCTGCAGACTCAGGCTCAGGACAGCTTCCTGGCCCTCCAGGCCCAGGCTTTAGTGAAGGCCAAGCCCACCAAGGAAACAGCTTGAGCTTCGAAGTAATATAAGTCTGCCTTCAAGTCCTGCCTTTGTTGCTATCTACCTGTGGGACTTTGATTAGCATCTTAACCTCACGAGCCCTTTACGTGTGAAAGGAGACCGACTGCCCAGGCAAGTTTTGAGGATTAAATGAGACAGAGTGTGTGACGTGCCCAGCACAGTGCCAACACATGATAAGTACTCTGTTCATGATCATTCCCTCCCCTCAGTTCAGTCCAACGCAACATGCACGCATTGGGTGTCTGTTGCCTACCAAGCAGAGTCAGACATCGGATAAACATAGCTCACGCCCCTGACGAGATCAGAGCCAGCTCAGACGTCCATGGACTCACAGCCCCCACACCCAGAAGGGTTTTTTTTCTTCCATCCAGAGATGGCAGCTTCTGTGGGTGTAGTGGACGCTGTCCAGATATGCCCTGTAGGACCGAGCACTTCCCCACGTGTGAGAATATTGGCTGCTGACACTTTGCAGCTGACCACTTCTCTGGAATGTTCCCTTGGCTGTCATGTCTCCTTTCCCGGTGCAGTCTGCATCCAGTGACTGATGGACACAGGCTGTAAAGCCCTGCCTCCCCTACCTCAGTTTGGGACAACGCTGCAGGGCCATCCCCGCTCCAGAGCTACCCGTGGGGTTGGCTGAGGCCTTCCTTGACCTGGGCAGATGGCTTCTCTAAGTCTCACTGTCTTCATCCCATACCTATTGTTTGTCAGCTTATTAACTCATTCACTTAATGAGCATTTGTTGAGTTGTACCATGTGCTGGGGACCACACAGACACAGTCCCCACCCTCACAGAGCTGAGGGTTTGATCCGAGAAGACAAATGTGCGAGCACATACACAGCCCGCTGTGGTGTGTGAGTTGTGAGCAGCCACGGAGGAGTGGGCATGGGAGGCTCTGGAGCCTGCAAAGCCCTAGGACAGACCAGGCCTCTGCACCCAGCAGTCACTACCTTGCACCCGTCCACCACCTGCAGGGCCCTGCCGGGGTTCCCAGGGGGCCATGCGTCCCTCCTATTCCTTTGGATCACTCAGGACTCAGTCCCAGCCCACTGGGCAGCTCCCTGCCCTGCTCTGCCCTGTGTAGCCAGAGGTGTCCTGAGTACTGACCCAGTGAAACCAGGTGCACCCCCACATATCCAGGGCCCCACATTTACCAGTGCTTCCTCTCCTCCTACGGTGCCACCTCCAGTGGCCAGGAGCAGGAAGACCCT
Organism: Macrotus californicus; assembly: GCA_007922815.1. Classification (NCBI taxonomy): domain Eukaryota; kingdom Metazoa; phylum Chordata; class Mammalia; order Chiroptera; family Phyllostomidae; genus Macrotus; species Macrotus californicus. The sequence continues at coordinate 3,529 of VMDR010002017.1, read as the reverse complement.
TCCTCACAGCCCTATTTTACAAGAGACATTTGCCATGGTCACCTGCAACCCTTCTAACTTTTTCCCATGCTGTGACAGATATTTCGTCAAACCTACAACGCCATCAGTTGTAAGATTCACCATTATTTTATAGACCAATAAGGGAAAACACTGGCACTGAAACTATTACACAGTGTTTTTTTACCACTTAGTATTTGCATTTTGTTCATATTGAAAGATCTCCTTCGTATGTACTGAGGCATTGGCATATCCTGTGAACACTTAGAAAAGGAAAATATCAGCAGCAGCATCAGTTTGATTATTTTTGGAAGTTCCTTGTGTCTCATGCACAACTCTTCTGGATGCCTCTGGGACTCACAGTCGCCTGCGTTGCAGGTTCTGTGCCCTCTGCTGTCTTTGGGAGCATTGGGAACATCGGTCTGGCCGCATATATGAGCAGAACTCTCCACTGTTGGCTCCGTAATGTTCTTCCAAGCCACCGATACTCCATCTGCCCCCTTTTGGTGAAGCTGCTTTCTTACCTTGTAAGGCGATTTCATGCAGGCAATGTCAAACCTGCCAACGGCCAAGAGCCATCACCAACCGTCAGAAGCGTTCTGATTTCAGGGACATGAAAATGAAAAGAAAATCGCATGTCTTAGAATCAATGAAACATGCTGGCTCATCACAACTGTAATGCACACATTCTTGAGGCTAAGTTTTTCAAAACTACATTTCCCAGCCTCCCTTGCAGACCTGTGACCTTGTTTCCACCAATAAGATGCACTCACTGAAGGCTCTAATTTGGAAGTAAAATGAAGAAACAGACTGGGCAGAAGTCACTTATTTTGCTGGCCTACATGGCCTCAGAAAAAGTGTTTCTGAGGTTAAGTAGACCAATTAAGCAGTGCTGTTTCTGGGAGCATTGCCTGGACTTGCTTCCTTAGCCATTCCAACAATTCTGCAGGAGATGAATTCCTTTCTGCTCCAACCAACTAGAATTGCCCTCCTCAGATACCATTTCTTTCCTTCCTTGTTAACAAAGCCCTGATTTTGTTGAGGCTTAACAACTTGTGCCCAGCTTAAAAAAAAAAGCAACCTTACATTTCCCAGGATCCCTCAAAGAGAGGGGCTAACCACATGACTAAGTTCTGGTCAATGAGATGTAAGTAGACATGGATAGGTGAAGCTTTGGGGGAAATCCCTCAGAAGGTGAGCTGACCTCAGTACATTCCACAAAGTACTGTTTCTCAAGTGGGGTGGGCTGGACCAACTGGAAGCTAGAGTTTCATTTATTACAGTTAATTGTACTCATGGGGCACGTATTCAAGAGCAGGAGCTTCAGAACAAAATCACACCCTGGAAATGCATATTTGGAATGTGATTAGACAACCTACATATGGAGCCTTAGGTCCCCAGCTGTCCGTTGATAACCGCCACAGGCAGTGGAGAATGTGCTTTCACTTAGTGTCACGGTGCCTGAACCCCAGAGTAGGAGGAATTGCTGGGTACCAGTTGGTAAAGTGCTTCTGTAGATAGTGTTCCTGCAGGAAATATTTGACAGGCTAAACCCTCAGTTTATTGCTTTGCGTTTTTTGTGCACGTAAATGTTGAATTCCTGACCACTGATTTGGTGTTTATTTTGTATTAGGAAGATATGTCATTGAACAGTAATTAACGTCCTTAACTAGGTGAGGTGATGGGTGTATTAATTATCTTGATCTTGATACCATTCCATAATATGTGTATATAAGTGCTATATCGTCATAGTGTACCCTATAAATATGTACAATTATATTTGTCAGTTATTCCTCAATAAAGTTGGAGGGAAAACAATGTCTGTCTTTGGGAAAACCCATTTTTATAATTCAACAAATACTAATTTCCTCTTTTTTACCTTTTTACTTTTTAAATTTGAGTTGACATACAATATTATATTAATTTCAGGTGTATAACCCCATGATTAGACACTTACATAACCTACGAAGTGATCATCCTGACCAACCTAACACTCGCCTTACACCACACACAGTTATCACAATATTACCGACTATGTTTCCTATGCTGTACTTCACATCCCCAAGACTATTCTGTAACTTTTCACCCATTCCCCCAACCTGTCTCACCTCTGGCAACCATCAAAATGTTCTCCGTATCTATGAGTCTGTTTCCGTTCTGCTTGTTCATTTCATTTTGTTTTTGTTTTTTTTAGATTCCACACATAACTGAAATCATCTGGCATTTGCCCTTCTCTGTCTGATTTCTTTCACTCAGCACAATACCATCTAGGTCCATGCATGTTGTTGCAGATGGCAAGAGTTCATTCTTTTTTTATGGTTGAGTCATATTCCATTGTATATATGAGGTCTATCCAGAAAAAATCCAGCCGCTGCTGATATAACGAGATTGGTTTACATGACATCGATATAACCTGGCAGCCAAGGAGAGAGGACTGGAATGTGTATGTGTGAACAATGACAACTTCACTGTACTAATCATGGGGGTGGTAGATGTCACTGAGTGAGCATCTGTACAGTGGGACCATCCCATTCAAAATGACTGAACAAGTAGAGCAAAGAATCCACATCAAATTTTGCATTAAGCTTGAACACTCCTCCATGGAAACTATTCGTATGATTCAGAAGGCTGCAGCTATGGGCAACTGGTGATTGGCAGCTTCATCACAACAATGTACCCACTCGTGCATCATGTCTTCTACAGAAATTTTTGGTGAAACACCTGGGTGACTCAACTCTGCTACAGCCCAGATTTGACACCCTGCAACTTCTGGCTTTTTCCCAAAACTAAAATCACATTTGAAAGGAAACAGGTTTCAGACCATAGATGAGGTTCTGGAAACTATGAAGAGGCAGCTGATGGAGATTCCAACAAAGGATTTTTCAGAGTGTTTTAAACAGTGGAAGAGATGCTGGGAGAACTGTGTGAGGTCCCAGGGTGCCTACTTTGAAGGGAACTGGAGCCATTGTCTTATGTACAATGTTTCTTATATCTTGTATCTCCTTCAATAAATGTCTCTATTTTTCAAATTGCATGGCTGAATACTTTCTGAACAGACCTTGTATGCAACATGTCTTCTTTATCCATTCATCTGTTACTGGACATTTAGGTTGCTTTTATATCTTGGCTGTTGTAAATAGTGCTGCAATGAACACATGCATGTATGTCTTTTCAATTCAGTGTTTTGGATTTTGGGGGTATAAACACCCAAAAGTGGAGTTGCTGGGTCCTTGTTTGTTTCTTGTTATAGCCTTTGTTTTAAATTCTGTTTTGTCTGGTATAGGTATTGCTACCCAGATTTTTGTTTTGTTTCTGTTTACATAAAAATCATTTTTTCATCCCTTTACTTTCAGTCTCTGTGTCTTTCAATTTACAGTCTGTCTCTTGACAACATATGTAAGAGTCTTGTTTTCTTATTCAGTCAGTCACCATATATTTTCTGATTGGAGCATTTAATCCATTTGCATTTAAAGTAATTATTGATAGATATGTATTTATTGCCATTTAATAATTCATGTTTTTTTCTCCTCCT